>CM052450.1:21697726-21744723 GCA_028533085.1 Varecia variegata | reverse complement strand
GTGGGTATGGGGTTGGCAGAAGAAACACAGTTAGGAAAAAAAGTGGCCCAGGTCACCGAAGAATAATTCCAGGGATGCTGGTGATGATACCGAGAATGCCACCCTTCCACAGACCTCCTTTCCTTAAAGATGACCCCAGGCAAAGGGCGGGATGGGGGCACCCTTGGCTTCCCACAACCGCCTTCTCTGGGACATCCTTTGTCCCCTAATGTGGATGCCCTGTCTCTCTTCCAGGTGAGGGTTAGGGCAGGGGAGACAAGAAAGGCAGTTTGACAAAACATGCCTTAACATTCCTTGGGGGAAGTGAACTCTAAAAGGAGATCAGCCTTGGCCCCCAGAAAGCAAGATGCTTCTCTGAGCAATGATTCTGTTCTTGCCCTTCTCCAACTCTTCCCTGGACTTTTTGGGGTCAGTGAGATGCTGAGGTAAGGGGCCTTTCTGGTTCACCCTAGGCCCTGGTCCCTTCCAAATCCTTCCACGCTCTGCTGACCTTATTCTGGCCTCTCACAAGCCAGACACCCTCACACAAGAAGCTAAGGAAACTGGGATCTTGCTTTAGAGAAAGACGAGGGGTGACGTTCCCAAGGAAAGGAAATACTGCTTCAAGAGGGTTTTTGGAGGGTTGAACAAAAGTAAGGGGGCTTTCTAAAAAGGAGGTTAAAACCATGGCTGACAGGGTTCAGGGTCAGACTGATAGGGTTCAAAGTTCTGTCATTTATCAGCTGAGCGACTTTGGGAGGGTACTTTAACCTCTGGACCCCAATTTTCTCATCAGGCAAAATGAGGATAATAACACAGGATCGCTGTGAGAATTAAGAGGTGAGCACTTAGAACACTGCGTGGTAGCCAGCCCTGAAACACGTTAGCCATCGCTAGTATCACCGAAAGAAAAAAGGAGAAGAGATGATGTCATTCCCATCCAGTGTGCTGTGGCTCCCTGACACCCACCTCCTCCCCACCCTGCCCGGAGCCTCCTCATCCTTTTCTGCATTACTAATCCCTGCTCCCTCCGCAAGGTCTGGCCTGGCGGCCCCTCCCCTGAGCACCCAGGGCACCTTGAGTTGGATTTGTCTGGACAGTGAGTTCCTGTGTTACCTCCAAATCCATTGCTGAAGCTCAGTGGATGTTTGTTGAATTAGGGAATAATCCCTTGCTTTTGTATGTCACTCCAGTTCCTAGAGCTCGTAGGAATACATTATCTGATTTAATCTTCAGAAGCACACTGCAGGGGAGATCCCTGTTTTGCGGATTAAAAGAATATACGTGAGAGAGACAGGTTACCCGGAGTCTGCGAGGGTCGTGAGGATTGCCGCAACCTAGATCCTGCCTGAGGCTCAGCTCCTGGGTTACCTTGTGCAGCCAAAAGTGGGCATCTGGCTACCAGCCCAGGGAGGTGGCTTCTGAGAAACCTCACCGGTCACCACCAAGCTACCAGGGGGAGGCTACCAAGGGCCCAGCCCTTCCCCTGGCCCTCTTATCCCAATGAATCCAAGACGCCCAAACACCCGACCCTCTCAACCAGCCTGTCCCCAGACCCGCTCCTCTGGGGAAAGGCTGATGTGGTCTCAGGCTGGGTGGGGGGCAGGGGTGTCCTCCTTTCTTAGTGACCAGCAATTTGACCTTGGCCAGTCTGAACAGCGTGGCGGTGGGGCGAGGGGGAGGTGAAGTGGGATTGCGGGCCCCTCCTCGGCCTCCGGGGCTCCCTGCAGGTCTGCCCGGCAGCTGTCTTCCTTGCTGACTTCTTTTCCTCCCTCTAAGCCAGCCACATCCTTCCTTTATCAGAAGCAGCTGCTTTGTGTTCCCCTGAGTTGCCTTTTAGGGGAATGGCATTTGTGTCTCTTAGTAGTTGGTTCCTGCTGAGAAAGGTGGGACAGGCTCGGGGGCTGTGGCTGCCCCAGAGACTGGAAAGGAGAGTTGAGAAGCTCACGCTGCTGACGCTGATGGGAGCCACCGCTGAGACCCCAGGACCCTTCCCCCACCGCAGGGCCCAGTAGCAACCCATTTTCTTCCAGGGTTTTCATTCATCCCGTTGAGTTCCTACTGGGTGCTAAGCACCTGAGAAGAGGGTCTCAGGTATAAATACCACCTCCTACACGAAGCCTCTGAGGCTGTGCCTGGGAATAAGCAAGCTCTGCTTCCTAAGGTTCAATGGTACGTACATAGGCTCTGGAGTCACTCAACCCTGGGTTTTACCCCAGCTCCGTTTTCTAGCTGAGAGATCTCACAATGTTATCTAATCTCTCGGAGCCAGTTTCCCCACCCGTGAAAAAGAGATTCCACCTACCACCCAGGGTTGGCACGCAGGTTAGAGGAAACTCTCCACAAAGGCAGATGGCAGACACTCGGGGGGCATCAGCTAAACTCTCCCTTCTCTCCTGGAGACAGAGGTGCCTCACGCTTGCACTCGTTGTCTGCCAGGCACAGCACCCTCCTTCCACCCCAGCACCCCCCTCCCACAGAGGAGCAGCACAGGCTTCAGCCCACTCCAAGGGCCTCTGCTGCTCCCTCCACATCCCCACGGCCTCCCCGACAGCTGCACCCTCAGCTCTGGGCTCTGGGCTGGCCCAGAAACCCTGGGTCTCAGCTCCTTCCTTCTTTCTTAGGGAGCCTCACGCAGGCCCAGGCAGGTAGGACATTCCCCCTGGTGGGTGGGGAGGACAGATTTTTCCCATCGAAAGGCCTCCGGGCATGATTCTCCCCTTTCTGGTTGGGCTGCTTTAGGGAGCCCTGTGCATCCGAGGAGCAGTATTGTCGCTAGGAGGGCTAAGAGGCAGGGCAGAGAGAAAACCTAGGCTCCCTGGGTCTCCCACAGGCATCATCACCAACTCCTGCCCACTCGGGCATGGGTGGCATCTACCTGGTTGGGGAAGGAGCAAAGGGTGGGGCAGAGGCGTGGTCTAGATACCTGAACTCAGATAGCTGACCTCTGGGATTCCCAAATGTTCTTATCTGTGAGATAATGTCTTTGCAGGGTTGCTGCAGGGATCGAATGAGATTAATGTGTGTGAGGGCTCAGAACTGTAATGCAGAAATACATCCTATGACACTACCCAGTTTAAAGTCCTTCAGTGGCTTCTCCACGGCTCTTGGGGTAAAAACATTTTTAACGCAGCCCACGGCCACCTCGCTAACCTCATCCCCCGCCACCTGACCCACGCTGTTCTTGAGGCTCTTTCTGCAGCGCTGAGCTCACGCCGGCCCTGGGTCTCCTAGCGTGCAACTTTCCCCGGACCTCTGCCGTCTGTCTGGCAACTCCACTCGTCCTCAGCTTCAGGGAAACTTCCTCAGGGAGCCTGACCACTCGCTCACACAAGGCCAGGGCCTCCTGTGACTTGCTCTCTTTGAACGTTTGTCTTCTCCTTTGCACACCTCTGAAGAGTTATGTGACCACCCGCCCCCTGTGTCCCCTGCATGGGGGCTTCCAGAGGACAGGAACTGTGCATGTCAGTTTTGTTCCCCACTCTGTCCCCAAGGCCTTGCAGCGTATTTGGCACACAGTAAGCATTTGGTGAAAGAAGAGGCAACTGAATGAGAAGCAGCCCCACCCCCAAGCTCTTCATCCACTCTCCCCGGCCCCACCCCAAACAGTCAGCTCAGCGCCTGCTCTCGCTCTTCCAGAAGAATCGGGAGAGCTGTCTCTCCCTTACTCCTCCCCTGTCAAAGCTCAAAATTCTAGTCGCTTGCCTCTCCCCTCTCAACTCCCTTTCATGACCTCAAAAGAACTCAACCTTTTTACCAGGTCACCTTAGTCTCAGGTCTGGGGCTGCTCTGTAGATGGACCGTTCCCTCCCTCCCTGTGGACCCACAGGCACTGTCCTGGCTGGTAGAGCTTGGACAGAGCAATTTCTACACCAGTTGCTTCACCTGTAACACAGGGATCCCACTTCACAAAATGGATGAAATCACAAGGTACACAAATTGCTACCTGAGTCAGACACTGTGCTAAGCACTCTACATGCCTTCACCTGCGCAGCTCAGTGTGCACGGTCTAGTTACTCCGGCTGCATGGGGGCAACGGAAGCATGGAGGGCCAGGCGCACGGCTTGCTCACACCATTAAGTTGTTTGAGCACAGACAAGCTCCCTCCAGAGCCCCATGCTCTTTTTTTTCCCCAAGTCTCACTCCGTCGCCCAGCTAGAGTGCAAAGGCGTCATCGTAGCTCACTGCAACCTCAAACACCTGGGCTCAAGCCCGTGCTTTTCCTTAACTGCTAAGCTTGCTCTGAAAGTCAGGGGCAGAATAGGTGCCCCGTAGGTTGAGGTTATTAAGATTCACATTCAGCAAGGCGGCTGGGGAGATTCGTCTCCTAAAGCTCACTCAGAGCTTGTGCAGCTATTTGCTAATGTTTGAAACAGGGATGAAGAAACTTAAGGGATTTTCCTTCTCCCTCCTCTTGAGAAATGAACTCCCACCTCGTTCCTGGCCAGTGTGACTATGCTAGCAGCAGCAGGGATGATGGAACAAGAAGTAACTAACTACAAAGTGTTCAACATAGGTGACAGGAAGTTGAGTACAGGAAAACTATTTCACATTCCTTAACCTCAGGAAGTTAGGGCACAATTTTCTTTTTTTTTAAAGCTTTATTTTGTCTGGGCCATGAGTGTCAGATTGAGGAAGAATTTTTTTCCAAGTGTGCACCAACACGGTTTTACTGCACTCTTAGGCTCCCTCAAATGTCTGGGACAGCGGTTCTCAACTGCGGCTGCGTATTTGCTTCACTTAGGAATGTTTGAAAAAACAGCTCGGACTCTATCCTAGACAAACTAAAGCAGCTGCAGGGCAGAGCCCAGGCAACAGTACAATCCCCAACTTACAATGGTTCAACTTAAAATTTCTAAACTTTTTTTTTTTCGAGAGTCTTGCTATGTCGCCCCAGCTGCAGTGCAGTGGTGTCATTGTAGCTCACTGCCACTTCAAATTCCTAAGCTCCAGTGACCCTCCTGCCTCAGCCTCCTGAGTAGCTGGGACTACAGGTGCACACAGCCACACTCAGCTAATTTTTTTTTTTTTTTTAGAGACAGATTTCAGTCGCTATGTTGCCCCTCCTTATCTCGAACTCATAGCCTCAAACGATCCTCCGGCCTTGGCCTCCCAGAGTGCTGGGATTACAGGCGTAAGCCACCGCGCCTTGCCCTATTTTTTGACTTTCTGAGGGTGCAAAAGCAACAGGCATTCTGTAGAAATCATACTTCTAGTACCCACACTACCATAGTGTTTTTCACTTTCAGTACCGTATGCAACACAGTACGTGAGATATTCTACACTTTATTATAAAATAGGCTTTGTGTTAGATGACTTTGCCCAACTGTGGGCTAAAGTAAATCTGAGCACGTTTAAGGTAGGCTAAGCTATGTTTGGTAGGTTAAATATATATATATATATATTTTTTTTTTTTTTTTTTGAGACAGAGTCTCTCCTGTCACCCTGTCCGAGCTGCGGCAGCCGTGTGGGAATGACCCGCAAGACAGCTACAGTCCCTCCCCTCCCTGTACACGCCCCGTCACCCTTCCCATCAAGAGCTGGACTTGATTTTTCCCTGTGTATTAGCTTACAAAAGCTGCTATAAAAAGATACCACGAGTCGGGCAGCTTAAAACAACAGAAATTTATTTGTCTCGCTGTTCTGAGGCCAGAAGTCTAAGATCGAGGTGTCGGCAGGGCTGGTTTCCTCTGACGGCTGTAGGGAAAAATCCATTCCCGGCCCCTTTGCCAGCCCCGGTAGCCGTGGCAGCGTGACCTCCACGTGGCCTTCTCCCTAAGGACGCCAGCCATGTCGTATCAGGGGCCCACTCTATCCATTAGGACCTCATCTTAACATCAGCAATGACCTTATTTCCAATTAAGGTCATGTTCTGAGGTATTGGGCGTTGGGACTTCAACATATAATTTTTTTTTTTTTAGGCAGAGTCTCACTCTGTTGCCCGGGCTAGAGTGAGTGCCGTGGCGTCAGCCTAGCTCACAGCAACCTCAAACTCCTGGGCTCAAGCGATCCTCCTGCCTCAGCCTCCCGAGTAGCTGGGACTACAGGCATGTGCCTCCATGCCCGGCTAATTTTTTCTATGTATCTTTAGTTGTCCAGCTAATTTCTTTCTATTTTTTCAGTAGAGACGGGGTCTCACTCTTGCTCAGGCTGGTCTCCAACTCCTGAGCTCAAACGATCCTCCTGCCTCGGCCTCCCAGAGTGCTAGGATTACAGGCGTGAGCCACCGTGCCCAGCCTACATATAATTTTAGGGGGACACAATTCAACCCCTAATGCCTCTCAGTGAATGTGGGCCTTAAGGCCTAGGTTGTTGTTTCACTCGCTGGGAGCTGGCTGCCAAGGGAAGCTCAAGCCTTGGAGGAGAGAAGACTAGAAAGAAAGGAAGGAAGGGAGGGAGGCCCAGCCCACCCCAGCCATCCCAGCTAAGGCATCAGAGGTGCCAGTGTGGCTGTCTCGGGTTCTTGGGTTGCCCCCACCCCCACATAGAGAGGAAGAGGCGCCACCACCCAACCCTGCCCAAGTTACAGAATCGTGAGTGTACACATAGCGGTTGTTTGAGCCACTGAGTTTTGGGGTAGTTTGTTACATAGCAAGAGATCCGGGCAACAAACCTCGAACACCACGGGGCCTCTTGATTCCTCCTGTCGGAAACCCGCCGTCGGAGCCCAGCGCCTGCCTATCACTCAGATAAAACATTTGGGTCTCGCTGCTGGCCGAGTGGCTGGGAATGAGGACAAGTTGTGCTTGTATTCAGTGAATGCCACCCTCTGACCTACCCAAAAGCTGCCGAGCGTGCGGGCGAGAAGCTGGGCCCTGGCGCGGGGAAGGCCCGAGAGGTACCGAGGGGCGCTTTGTGCGGGTGGGCTCCCGGCCAGGGCTGGGTGCACAGAGCCGACTGTGTGGGCCGCAGGACACTGGGACCTCGGGGGGTAAGAGGAGGAACACAAGCAGTGAGAGGCCTTGGCTACAGGGAAAACTGGAATAATTAACCATTGAGAACGAGCGTCTTCAAAAGAGCTTAATTTTGGGGATCTGAAGAGCTACAGAGAAACACAAAGTGATTACTTAGGATAGGAACAGAGGATTATTGTATGCAGAAGAGCGATGGAAGGGAAAGCACTTAATCACATAAGGCCGCCTTTCCTCCCCCGCGGTGGGCTGTGGTCGCCACAGTCGCATGGACACCGGTGAACACTGGTGACACCCGTGTCGCAGGAGCTGTTCTAAGCACTGTACGTTCAACCCTCCCAACCACCCCGAGGTAGGACTGTCGCTCTGGTCTCACTGCATAGATCAGGCAACGAGGCCCAGTGACACGACCGAGGCCACACAGTCATTAAGTGGCAGAGCTGGATTCAAATCCAGGTATCCTGGCTTTGGAGTCTGTGCTCATCGCTAGCTGTGCTGCCATGTCCTTTTCAAGGCCAACCACGCCGTCCCTCCCACCTCTGCACAGCCTCGAAGGGAGCAAGAAGACGCGGCTTGTGCCTGGGGCTACTGAAACCCACTCCGAGGGGCCCAGCCGGCAGGGGTGGGGGCTGTCCCCTGGTCGGATACTGTAGAACAAGGTGACCAAACGGGCCAGGTCTGCTGCCTCCCCTGCAGTTGCTGCTGTGTGAAGTCCATAAGGGACTCGCCTACCGCCTTTCCGATGGCCTGACAGCCGCTCCTCCCAGAAGAGTCAGTCGCCACCCTCCGCGGAGCCTGCTCGGACTTGACCGGGTCAGGGGCTGGAAAATCAGACTCCAGGAGACAGGCAAGAAAGTGCGGGGTGGGGTGGCCAGCACCTCAGACACCTCATCTTCCAATTTCTTCTGCACCCTTGTCCTGAGATGGGGGTGGGGTGGGCGGTTCTTAACTGGAGATCTAGTCCAATCCCTCAATTTACGGACAAGGAAAACATCCAGGGCACAGAATCACTTGGCAAGGCCTCCATGTTTGCCCCAAGTGAGAGAGGCGGTCCTCTCTTTCCCCAGGGCTGCGGTGGCACTGCCCCTTCCCAGAGGCTGAGGCCTGGGGGGGGCAGGGAGGGGAGCCGGCTTCCTCATTCTCCCCATCAGCGAGGTCATGCCACACTGCCATTGCCAAGTCCTGCCACGTCCTGCGAGCAGGTGTTCAAGCCCGCAGCCGAGCAGCACCAGTAGCCCCTGGCCTGTTCCTCGGGGCCATCAGTATCCCAGAAGTGGCACAGAGACAGACGCAGTTTGAGGCCCGGAACTTCTGTCACCAATTTGGTTTCTAACTTTGTTCCCTCTCTCCCTGGGCAGTAAGAATGAGCTCCATTGTGAAGTCAGGGGCCAGGGACATGGGGAATCGCTTATGTTTGTTACCGTCCCTCTGACTTTAATTCCCAGCCATCGAAGGCCTTAGGTGGTCACCATCTTTCTCCCACCACAAATTGGTGCTCCAGCTCCTATCTTCCTGCCTCCCACTGGGCTCAGTCTAGCTCGGTGCCCCGTCATGCACGAGGGCGGCGGCGGGAAGTGCTGTGCAGGACGGGATTAAAACACACACCCTGCCCTCGAAGGCTCACGCAACAGTCCTTTCTTCTCACTCCTTGGCGTGAACCTTTGGGTCAGGAGATGCTTGCTCCAGGGACACACAGAGCCTGCCCCCCTTCCCCACCACTCCGCCGTGCAGCATAAGCCCCAGCATGAGGAAGCTGGTTGTAAGTTCCAACCATCCAGCCTTCAAGACTCATCGCCACCACCTCACTGTCTGCCCATATTTGTCAGATTATTTTGTGATTTGTTTACACAACCTCCTCTTCCTAACTTTGTTCCTAAGATCAGACCCAGAGGCCAAGGAGGTTTCATGCCACGTGTGCTGGGGATTCCGGGGCGTGGTCAGGGCTCCGCAGGGTGGGAGCGCGTGCCGCCCCACGGAGCTGCCACTAAGACTGGCAGCCTCCCCGTACATGTTTCTTCCCATTTCCCTGGACGAAAACTTAGTCCTGTATAGTGTCTAACTCCTTTCTTGGCAATCACATGAATGAATAAAAGGCGAATTCTTCTACCTGAAGTCAAACAGCAAACCCAGGGATTCCAATTTCCCACCCACAAGGTACAAGCGTCTGCCTCTGGCTGCTGTATTTACACTCACACTGAACACTTAAGGCGAGCCTGCCCCCTTGCCTCCTGCGACCATCTCAGCCCTGGCTCTCTTCCCAACTCCAGGGCTGGAGAGTCTCTCCCCTCTATGGACACAGCGCTCTCCAAGGTGTCTCCTCTGCCCTTTTGTGCTTTCCCCAGGTGACCCCATCCTGACCCTCAGCTCTAGCCACACCTATACACCAGTCACTCAAAGTCCTGGCTTCCTAGGTTCCAGAGCAGCATTTCTAGGTACCTGATGTGCCTGGTCAGCCCTTAGGCACCTTAAGCTGAAAATGTCTATTTACGGGCTGAATTGTGAATTAGGTCCCTCCCATCCCCCACCCCAAATTCATGTTGAAGTCCTAACACCTAGTACTTCAGAATGTGCCAGTATTTGGAGATAGGGCCTTTCAAGAGTTAATTCAGGTAAAATGAGGCCATAAGGGTAGGTCCTAATCCAATATGACTGGTGTTCTTATAAGAAGAGATAAGGACAGACAGAAGAAGACCACCTGAAGACCCTGGAAGAAGACAGCCATCTGCAGGCCAAGGAGAGAGGCCGCAGAGGAAACTAACCCTGCTGATACCTTGATCTTGAACTTCCAGCCTCCATAATTGTGAGAAAGTACATTTCTGTTGTTTAAGTCACCTAGTCGGTGGCATTTGTTCTGGCAGCCCGAGCAGACTAATACACTGTGTAAATCTGAATTCTCCAAATCCAAATGGGAAATACAGGAAGGAGAACAACTCATGCTATCCAAGGTGGAAAGAGTTATCTATGTGCCATGTCAACTGGTCACTAAGGGCTGTGATCCAACCCTTTTACTCTTCCCCATCTCACTGCTCTGGTCCAAGGCTTGTTTTTCACCTTGATTACTATAATAGCTTCTACCTCTCCATGGCACCTCTACTGGAGATCTACCAACTGCCAAGAAATTCTTTAAGGCAAGGTTTCTCTATATCAGCACTGTTGACATTTCTGGGTGGGGTAACTCTTTTGTTGTGGGGGGCTGTCTTGTGCTTTGTGGGATTCTCTACACACTATCTGCCAGAACACCTCTATCCCCAGTTGCAATAACCGAAAATGTCTAAATAATGCTGCATGTTCCCTGGAGGGCAAAATTACCCCAGGTGGAGAATTACTGCCTTAAACACGGGTTTTCTCTGAATGCAGGCACTTGAGAGCCACCGAAGATTTTATATAGAAGAAAGTTCAAACTGTTTCCCATTTGCTCCCTTAGCATCTAGAACATATGGCTCGCAGTAGGTGCTCAGTAAGTATTTGGGAAAAGAAATTCTAAAACCAAGGTCATTTCAGCTCTGTACCTTTCTCTCTAGCTTCTCCTTTCTCCATCTCAAGTTTCAGCTGCAAACTATTCAAGCTCACCCAAATACAACATGCTCATATTTTCCATGTTTTCTATCCAGTCTTTGCCTGGAACCCTGCCCTGTACCTCAACCCATCTTCAGTATCTGGTTCCAGTGCCAATCTTCCTGAGGGCCTCCCCCAGGCTGGCCTGGGGCTTCCTGTGCCCTCCAGGTACTGTGCATAGATCTAACCCCAAATCCACCGAGCTTTAAGGAAGAGGGAAGACAGAGAGAGACAGCAGGTAGGTTCCTCACTGCAGGTGGGCGGCGAGTGCAGGACGCTGAATGCCTGCAAGCAGATGAGTCACACCACAGTCTCCAAAGGGCTGAGGAACTGGAAGCTCTGGGAAGTCATGAAGGTGGGGATGTAGGATAGAGCTGAGAACAGGAAGACTGGTGAAAAATCTTCATAAAGGAACAGGCAGACCCCTAGATCCTGTCTTTCACCTTATTCAAGCAGACAACTGTAATGTATCCAACAGAAAACACATGTACGCCCTGGAGGAGTCAAATCTGAGAGACACTGGTCTCAGTTACCTAAGGCACAGCTCAGGGTGTAGGCGAGGAACCAGACTGAAAATCAGGCAAAACTAGTGAAAGTCTGCACCACAGAGAAAAAGAAAGTCAAGGGCTCCTGTCCCATCTATACATTCTTGGAGGGTAGGAACTTTTTTTTGTTAAATTTCTAATATGTTCTGATGCTCACTGAAGTTGGAAAAAAGGAAGAAAAAAAAATGAAAAAGAAAGAAATTTCTAATATGGGCCAGGTGCTTTGGAGGTGTTCTGCCTTTCCTCTCGTTTAGGCCACTTCCCCTTAGACTTCAGTCCTGGATCACCAGAATAACCACCCTGCCCGCCAAGGTCTCCATGGAGTCAACTGCCCAAGAGGCTCCTGGGTCTTTACAAATGGAAGGCGATGGTACCTGCAGGAAGTCGTCTAGGTTTAGACTTTGACTATGGCCAGGGCTAGAGTCTCATCTGCTGCTGACTCTAGTAGTATCTGTGAGGAAAATCCCAGCTCAGGAAGAGCAATGCTTACTTTATGCTCATACTTCAAATAGAATACAGTTGACCTTGACCAACACGGGCTTGAACTACATGGGGCCACTTATACATGGATTTTTGTCCATGAAGTCACACCACGTGTGCCTGCCTCCCTTTCCATCTCTCCTGCCTCTGCCACCAGAGACAGCAAGACCAACCACTCTTCTTCAGCCTACTCAACAAGGTGACAAAGATGAAGACCTTTATAATGATCCACTTCCACTTATGAATATATTTTCTCTTCTTCAAGATTTTAACATTTTTTCTCTAGCTTATTGTAAGAATATGGTATATAGGACATATACAAAATATGTGTAAATCGACTGTTTATATTGTTGGTTAAGGTTTCTGGTCAACAACAGGCTATTAGTAGTTAAATGTGAGGGGAGTCAAAAGTTATATGTGGAGTATTTTTTTTTTTTTCCAAGACAGGGTCTTACTCTGTCACCCAGGCTAGAATGCAATGGCATCATCATAGCTCACTTCAACCTCAAACTCCTGGGCTCAAGTGATCATCCCACCTCAGCCTCTGGACTAGCTGGGACTACAGATACATACCACCATGCCAGGCTAATTTTTTAATTTTTTGTAGAGATGGGGGTCTATGTTGCTCAAGCTGGTCTCAAAGTCTTGGCCTCAAGCAATCCTCCCTCCTGGGCTTCCCCTAAAGTGCTAGGATTACAGGCATGAGCCACCTCACCTGGCCAAAAGTCATACATGGATTTTCAACTGCATGAGTGGTTGGTGGCCCTAATCTCTGTTTTGTTCGAGGGTCAACTGTATGTACTTGTTAAGACTCCAAGTGTCTCTAGTTTCAGATCATAGCTTCCAAGGCAAGAATTTCTCATCTCCATCTTCACACTGCCAGTGGCTCCGTAGTTTAAAAGGAACCCCGGCAAGGCTCTCCCAGGAATGTGTCCCTATCTGGGACTTGGAGGTGGGTGGGAGCTAAGGCAAGGAACAAATTTAACAAAAATCCTTCCTGTTTATTTCAAAAATGCAAAAAGCGATGGGAGGTTGGAGAAGAGAACATGACTTACATTCTACTCAGCCTGGGGACGAGGAGGTATGGCAGCTGCTAGGTTACCCAAAAAAATTGTCTGGCCTGCCTCCCCCACTTGTAAGTGACTCACTCTATCTAGTGTCTCATCTCAGGGGACAGTGCTCAGGGTGAGGCGTCCAGCCCTCATTAGATGTTCTCCTTCCCATCACCTGGGGCACCTGTGGGGATAAGGGTAGTCTCTGCACATACTGGTTTGCACAAACACAGGGAGAATTGCTAATATGTACAAATTCATGTGTCCAGTGAGGGAAAAAGCAGGGAAAAGGAGGAAAGAAAAGACGTCAGCTCGCTGGTTTCTGGCTGAAGATGCTGGCGGAGCAGGCTAGGGCACTGGCCAAACACAAACAGATCCAGATCCATCACCAGGCATTTCAATAAGGCAGGTGTTTCTAACCTCTTTCCTTTCCTTCTATACCTTACTGCTTCCCCTAACCGCAGCCCTTCGAGTACTAGAGGAACGGGAGGTTAACAGTCTACCAGGGACAGCTTTGGGGAGAGATTCGGAAGTAGAAAGTCAACAGCTATAGCAAGGGAGACTTGTGTTGCTTAAAATGGGAGAAAGGGATTTAAGACAAATGACTAAAATGGGCCGAGGGCCTTGTCTTCTCGGGGAGGAAGGACTGAGAGAAAGGGGGAAAAGCCAAGGCAGAGACCGTCAGACCTTCCTACTCAGAATCGCAAAGCCAGAGCAAGACGGGAAAACAGAGAACGAGACCCAGAGCCTGGGGACCGACAACCACATAGGTCCTCAGCCCTTATTAGACACACGCAGCTCCACGTAGGGTGGGAGTCCGTGGGCCTGGGCACAATGCCACGGGCTCTGGGACGCCACCCTCTCAGCAAACTCCTCCCAGCCACCCATCAGGCAAGGTTCCCAGACGCAGGGAACTGGTTTCTAGATTAACACCAATAACTAGTTTAGCTCCAGACTAAAGATCTGTGTTTTGGAATCCTGCTTCTTCGCGGACCCTGTGACTCTAATAAGGTGTCAGGGTAGAGCCCTAACTCTAAGATGGCCGCGGATTGTTCTGGGACTTCAACCTCTACTGCCCTCTGTTGGCCACAAGGTGGAGGACGGGTCAGGATGCTCGATTCCCCGCAGGTGTGGACACGGAGCAGTCTGCCTCAATGCCAGGGGAGAGAAACTTTCAGCAGCTTTCATCCGGACCGCTAGAAGGCTTTACCTGCCTTGAGGTAGGCTGGGGACAAGGGGTACACATAGGGACCCACATGAAGTCAAAGCCTTCCAGCCCAGGAGCTGAGCCGGTGGGTATCTGTCAGGGTGGCAGTGCCAGGCCTCCGCTAGACCTTCCCTGGCTGGAGTCCCCAGAAGCAGAGGCCATCCTGCCTCTTAACCTGGAAGGCAGCAAAGCATGTCAGGAGGGTTCGAGAAGGTCCACTGCCTGGGAAGAACCCCACACCACAGAGTTCCACACTGCTTGAGACGTGGACTGTATTTGTAGGCGTGGGGGGAACAGCGGAGCGAGTTACAGAACTGGGGCGCCAGAGCCAGGCGCTGCAGGTACCAGGACCCGCTAGAACTCCTCACTGTCATCCTCTCCGTCCACAGACTCCGCACCTACTTCTTCGTAATCCCTCTCCAGGGCGGCCAGGTCCTCTCGAGCCTCAGAGAACTCCCCTTCCTCCATGCCCTCGCCCACGTACCAGTGCACGAACGCCCGCTTGGCGTACATCAGGTCGAACTTGTGGTTGAGGCGGGCCCAGGCCTCGGCGATGGCCGTGGTGTTGCTCAGCATGCACACTGCCCGCTGCACGTTGGCGAGGTCGCCCCCAGGCACCACTGTGGGGGGCTGGTAGTTGATGCCAACCTAAGAAGAAACAGGAAGTAGCGTAAGTACCTGGTTCTACATTTCCTGGAAGGGGTCTGTACAAGGACCCCTATAACTGGGGAAGAGGCAGTCACTTGGTGTCTGGCATTTGCCAACGTGTAAGAAACATGGAGATAAAGGCAGATCACCACCCCAAGGAAACACAGACCCAGAATGCGGGAACTTCTACGAGACCAGTCTCTTCAAAGTCACTTTCAGGAAGAATGGTGGGCTGTTTTATATTAATAGACTTGAGACAAATAAGCCAACACTTTGTCCTTGATTAGATCTCAACTTTGAAAAACTGACTGTAAAAAACATTTGTGGCAACTGGTAAAGTTTGAATACTAATAAAGCATTCTTATTTGGGGGAAGTACCATTAATTGTCAGGTATGCAAACGGATTTGTGTGTTACACAGCTATATAAGTGAGTTTAAATGGGTCAACAAAGCAAAAATAAAGGAAACACATTTATACGTTAAATCCAGGTAGTGGGTATATGGGTGTTAAATGTACTACTCTCTTTACTTTTTAGTTTAGAAAACAGTTTAAGAAATATTAAACTTTACAAAGATTTCCAATTTGCAGCTAAACTTAACCTACTTTAAACATTGATCTTTCCAGAATATATAAATACATTTCCTATTCAGTATTCTCTCTCTAGGGACGGTAAGATGACTACTTCCTAAAGGCCTGTTCTACCCTTTGAGTAGCTAAAACTTTTCCTAATACAGAGGCAGAAACAGTCTGCCTCCCAGATATTCCACCCTGCATCTCTAGCCGAGCTACAGGACAACTCTTCAACACCAGCAAGCAGCTATTATCTTTATGACCAGGGGTCCCTGCCTTGCCTCCCCCTCCCCTTCCACTGTGGTCACATCCACAGCAGTGTCACAGGGCAGGAAAGCTATGTAGTGTTTTTTCAATTTTTTTTTTTTAAGAGACAGGGTCTCACTCTGTCACCCATGCTGGAGTGCAGTGGCACAATCACAGCTCACTATAAACTCCTGGCCTCAACTGATCCTTCCGCCTTAGCCTCCTGAGTAGATGGGACTCCAGGCACGCCCCACCATGCCCAGATAATTTTTAAATTTTTGTAGAGACAGGGATCTCACTGTTGCTCAGGCTGGTCTCGAACTCCTGGCCTCAAGCAATCCTCCTGTCTTGGCTTCCCGAAGTGCTGAGATTTAGAGGCGTGAGCCACTGCTCCCAGTCTGTATATGTTTTCTAATGCCACAGCTGCTGCTTTTAATCTTTCTAGAGTCTTACCCTGGAACAAACCCCATAAAACTTAAACTAGGCCATGTGCACAACACCCTGGGAATGTGAACTGATAGATAACAAAGTGGGGCATAAACGAGTCCTTCCCCTTTACTGCGAGAGGAAGAGGCTGCATCCACAGATGCAGAGCACACGCCTTCTGACTCACACCGCCTATTATCTGACGCGCCTTTCTGTGCTGCTAAAAGCATTCCCTCCTGAGCAGAAGCCACATCGTGTGGCTACGCCCCTAGCACACGTGAGCACGGAGGCCATTCCCCCCAACTTGACTGGCAAGCCCGGGAAATGCCTATTGCCAGGCTAAGCAACATGAAACTGATATTTTTCCTCTCATATAGGCAATCTTTCAAGCAGAATCTACCCTGGCTTATAGTCCAAAGGCCTGGCTTCTAGACCAGTTGAGATCCATCAAGGTTAAAGAAAGTCTCGAGGCTGGGCGTAGTGGCTCATGCCTGTAATCCCAGCACTTTGAGAGGATCACCTGAGGCCAGGAGTTTGAGACCAGCCTGGGCAACATAGTGAGACCCTGTCTCTACAAAAAGTTAAAAAATTATCTTGGTGTGCTGGTGTGTGCCTGTAGCCCTGGCTACTCAGGAGGCTGAGGTGGGAGGATCACTGGAGTCCAGGAGTCTGAGACTATAGTGCATTATGATCACTGCTACTGCACTCCAGCCAGAGCAAGACCCTGTCTTAAATATTAATAAAAAAATTAAGGACAGCCTCTAAAGCTGTTACTTGCTCGATTCTCCCCATCCCTAGTACATTTGTTCTTCATGCCTGCAGCTCTTCAGGAACTCCCTTCTCAGCAGGTACATAAGTCACATGCTAATCCCTCCCTTTACCCCCAACTTGCCTTGAAACCTGTGGGACACCAGTCCACAAACTGGATGTTGCGCTTGCTCTTGATAGTAGCGATGGCGGCATTCACATCCTTGGGCACCACGTCTCCACGGTAGAGCATGCAGCAGGCCATGTACTTGCCATGGCGAGGGTCACACTTGACCATCTGGTTGGAAGGTTCAAAGCAGGCATTGGTGATCTCTGCCACCGAGAGCTGCTCATGGTAGGCCTTCTCAGCCGAGATAATGGGAGAGTAAGTCACCAGTGGAAAGTGGATACGGGGGTAGGGCACCAGATTTGTCTGGAACTCCGTGAGGTCCACATTGAGGGCACCATCAAAACGCAGCGAGGCAGTGATGGAGGACACGATCTGGCCGATGAGCCGGTTGAGGCTGGTGTAGGTAGGGCGCCCGATGTCCAGGTTGCGGTGGCAGATATCATAGATGGCCTCATTGTCTACCATGAAGGCACAATCTGAGTGTTCCAGGGTGGTGTGGGTGGTCAGGATGGAGTTATAGGGCTCTACAACCGCTGTGGACACTTGGGGGGCTGGATAGATAGCGAACTCCAACTTGGACTTCTTGCCATAGTCAACAGAGAGCCGCTCCATCAGCAGGGAGGTAAAGCCTGAGCCTGTGCCACCTCCAAAGCTATGGAAGATCAGAAATCCCTGAAGGCCGGTGCACTGGTCTGTCTAGAGTAGGAAATGACACTGTTAAGGACACAGATGGCATGTCACCTGCCCCCAACCCTCTTCTGACAGAACTCTTCTGTCTAGAAAGCTACTCTTACCTAACTATAATTGCACTCACTTCTGTATTTTAAGAGACTTTGAAGTATAATTTATACTTACGTGTATATATTCTGTGCACAGTGAATGATTTGGTAAGTACATAACCAAACCAGTTAAGATATAGAAAGTTCCATCACCCTCAAAGTCCCCTCACATCCTTTTGCTTCACCTCTACACCTTGGAGTTCTGGGGCGATGGAGGACCAGAAAGGCCACACTGCGTGTGTGGAGTGCCACACTGAGCCAGGGCATCGGATCAGCCTCAGAGCCAGGCCCTCCCAGCCTTGCTGCTCTGCCACCCGGTTGCGGGACAGTGGGAGTGGGGTGGCATCCTGTTGAACTTAGAGATTTCCAGGCCCCACCTCAGACTGAATCCCAGGAACCCGCACATTGAAAAAGCACCCCAAGTGATTCTGAGCTGGCTGTTCCTTGGACCAGAAAACCGTCAACCTATACCAGACACACGGGTATAAGAAAGGTCTAACCTTAGGAGGCACGTTTTTTCATTCGTGAGGAGAGCACAGAATCCTACCCCTCAGGTCACTCCGGCCGCCAGTCTCTACTGAGCAGCAGAGAGTCCGTCTAGACAACCCCCCCAGAGCAACGCGCCAGGGTGCTGGCTCCCAGGTCTCAGTGCCTCAGACAGGGAAGGGCAAACTGAGAAGTGGTCAGGGCCAAGCAGGAGCCTCTCCCAGCTGGAAAGTTCTGCGCAGGAGTCTAAGAACAGCAAGCCGAGCTGCTACAGGGAAGGATCAAAGTAGGCTGGGATGAGACAATCAGACCCAGCAAAGTGAGGAACCAGCAGGACAGATGCCCGAGTCCTCAGACTCAGGGCAGAGCAGGTATTTCAGGCTTCCAGCCCTAGATCCACACCCAGGACATGGCACCCAGGTGCCCTAGGGGAAGCCCAGTGGACAGACGGGCCAGAGAAACGGTGTTAGGCAGCAGCTGGCAGGCTGCGGTTTTCCTTTCTTCCCACACATACTCAGCCTCCCAGGCCAGGGACGCCAGGACCTCCCGCCGGCGCCCGCTCACCAGCTTGCGGACTCGCTCCAGCACCAGGTCGATGAGCTCCTTCCCCACACTGTAGTGGCCACGGGCGTAGTTGTTGGCAGCGTCCTCCTTGCCGGAGATCAGCTGCTCGGGGTGGAAGAGCCGCCTGTAAATGCCAGTTCTTATCCAATCTTGAGAAGAAAGAGGGCAAAGTTCAGAGAGACTGTTCTCAGTCCCCCAGACGACACAGGCCCCAGACCCTCCGCTACGCTTCCCGGTGTGACCGCACAGCAGCAACCTACACGCGGCACTCCGCAGGCCCACTGCTAACGCCGGGTCCCACCCGGGCCCTCGAGGGGAAAGGTCAGGGGGCACCTCTTACAGTCCCTCCCGTCTGATCACAGCCACTGCATTTCGCCTGGTGAGGAATCCCAGGGGAGTTCAGGGCAATCTCACTTCACTTTTGATTGGGGTAAGAGTATAGGCGAACGCAGAAAACCCAGCCACGGTGCAACATCTAAAAAGTATCTTCAGGAAGATGAGGGAAGGGTGGAGTTTTCGTGAATAGGAAACGGAGGAGCTCTGGATGCAGAAGGGAGGAAGCAGAAAAGCCCCCGGGGGCCAGCAACAGCCAAGTTCACACGGGCCGACATCCTATTCGGGGGCCTGTTTCAGTTCAGGCCGAGCAAGGGCCCCCCTCGAACGCTCTCAGCACCCAGTTCCTTAGGCAATGCTGTTCTCAAGAGTCTGAGTGTGGGGAAAAGGAAGTTTAAGATGTCTGCTTTCATATCCACTCCTTTCTGCAGTCTTCATTCTTGGCCTGATCCTTGACTCAAATATCTGGCAGTTTCTGGGCAGGGCTCTGCGACTGATCTGCGTCCCAGCACAGGAAGCCCCCAGGACCCCTCCTGAAGACAGAGTCTAGACAAAAGCCACAGACTTCAGACTTGAGTGTTATTCCTGGCAGGGGACGGCCTGCATTCCAAGTGTTTCCTCCCTGAGCAGAGCAACCCACTGACTTCCGGCTGGCAAAAAATATGGGCCGGGGAGAGGGGGACACCCCCGCCCACTCACCTATGACAGAAGGCTCCAGGTCCACAAAGACAGCCCGGGGCACGCGCCTGCCAGCCCCCGTCTCACTGAAGAAGGTGTTGAAGGAGTCATCGCCACTCGCCAGGGCCTTGTCGCTGGGCATGGTGCCATTGGGCTGGATGCCGTGCTCCAGGCAGTAGAGCTCCCAGCAGGCATTGCCCATCTGCACCCCTGCCTGGCCCACGTGGATGGAGACGCACTCTCGCTGGCGGTGGTGGAAACAGAGCAGAGTGACGTGCCATGAGCAGTGTGGGGAGGGAAGTGGGGGCTTGAAAAGCCTTCCCTGGGAGCACCCCTTATCTTTCCTGCCTGAAGGCTGAAAACTGGCATTACCTAGTCTGAAACCCAGAAGCCTGGGTTCTCGTTCCAGGATTTCCTTCCCATACTTGAAGCAAAACCACCTCCAGACCCTCATTTTCCTTTAGTCCTCAGGGCTCTAGAAGAAGGTGGCTAGGCCTAGGTCTTCCGGGGCAGGAACTAGGGAAAGCCAAAACCAGGCAGCGAAATCCCACCGCACAGTGCCCTGGTGGGGTGGCTCGGGAAAGATCAGAGTCCTGCAGCCCAAGACAGGCCCACTAGGAGCTTCTAGGTTCCCCCAGCAGCGGTTTGGCCTCCCCCACACTCCTGACAGGAGACTAGGTTCAGGCCTGTGGGTTAACTGAGGAAGCAGCCCTGGAGGTAGAGCCAGCCTCTTGAAAGCTCACCCACAACCCCCGCTTTTGAGGGGACATGCACCTACCCTAAACACCTGTCCCTGACAACTGCAGCACAGAAAAGTTAAAACAAGTACCCCTCAAGGGACACAGTGGAGACCAGAGACCCACTTCACCTTGCCTCTCACTCAGGTAACTTCTATGGCGGATAGACCCTCTCTCCCACCTTCTGGTCCTTCACCCCCAACCCACGGAGGATCAGTTTGAAAGGGCTGAGCACCTCCTGGACGTAGAAGGGGTCTTCTAGAACAGTATGCAACGGTTTAGCAGTCTTAGGAACCATCCTCCAAGACAGCCTCAGAGCCTTTAAGGGACTCAGAACAGAGGTGGGAATTAAAATATTCCTGGGGGACACAGGGACCTCTGTGTACACACCCCAAGTTCTCAGTTTTAACTGAGGGATCCCCAAGTCTCTGGGCACCAAAAGAGCAGAGAAGTGGAGTAAAGGATATTCTTTTCCAGGCGCCAAGAGCTTACGGAAACCCCTGGTCGAGTATGGGACCCAAAGGGCGTGGACCTCTGACCAGGGCCAGCCGCCCAAGACAAAGGCACTCAGGGAAACGCGGCTCTGAAGTGGAGAAACCTGTTGGAGTTTCCTAATCATCCCAAATTCTGCCTCCTGCGCGGGAGTGCCACCTCGAGGGGGGCGGGGACTGCAGCCAAGGGGCGGGCACCTCTTTGTCCAGGACCGCAGCGAGGGAACTGTGGGGCGGGTCCCAGGTCACCTCCAGACTCCGGAGCGCGCTCCCCGGGCTTGCGCACACAAGCGACCCCGCCACGTTCCCGCCACGCCGGCCCCGCCGGCCGGTGCCACTGCCGGTGCCGCAGCGCCGCCGGGGCGCTCGGAACTTTCCCGGATCGCTTCGGCCCCCGCAGGGAAGCAGCGTGGAAAAGCAGCGCTTGAACTCCGCCGGCGTCCCCGGGCTTCCCCGCAGGGCCCACCCTCGCCGCGAACCCCCAAGCATGCCCGGCACCCCCGCGCAGCCCACCCACACCCGGACAGCCCAGACGCCCCTCCTTCCTGCGCAGCCGGCGCTGATCGCAGACCCCCGGGCGCCCCCGGCGTCGCTCAGCCCCCAGGTCCCCCTCACCATGGCTGCCCCTCTAGGCGAAGTGCGCGGATGATTGTTGACTGCAGACGGGCTACGGGTCTCCAGCAACACCGCGTGCCGGCCGGCGGGGCCGTATATACCCGCGCCGAGCCGCCGGCCGTGCCTCCCGGCGGGGCCCCATTGGACAGCGGCTGGACAGAGGCCGCCCCCGCGCGCCTGTCACTGGGCCTGGGCCCGGCCGGGGCCGCCCCGCGCTCCGCTACTGGCCCGCAGCCGGCGAAATCCCCGCCACCGAGTTCGAGAAGTGCGTAAACCTGGGAGCACGGTGCGGTGCAGACTCGCTCAGCAACCACCGGAGAAGGAAAGCTGTCGTGACGAGAGCCAAGTGCTGGGGGTTCCTAGGGAGTGCGGCTGGGTGGCCAGACAGGTGTGGGAAGGGACGTAACAGGTGCCAGGAGTTGAAATCTACCTCCCCTTGGACTGAGGCGACTGCTCAGATTCCCGAAAGAGCAGGAGGCGCTGGCTGGCCGAAGCAGATGGAAGGGGACTTGCGGGGTGAAGGCGGAAGCGTTGAAGGGTCGGGTGACGAGTGTGCACACAGCTGCCCGGCCTGTGGGCCACCACTGAGGGTTTCTGAGCACAGGCGTGATGTGATCCAAACAGTATCTTGGGCAGTACATAGATGTTACTGGTGTATTGTTTTTTCCAGTGCTGGTTTCATATTGTTCCACGCTGAAGGGTGTACACATATTTTCCCTCTCCACAAGCCGTTCATTAGCTATCTGAGATGAAGTTTTACTTTCATTAAGAAATACCTAAGGGGGCCGGGCGCGGTGGCTCGCGCCTGTAATCCCAGCACTCTGGGAGGCCGAGGCGGGAGGATCGCTCGAGGTCAGGAGTTGGAGACCAGCCTGAGCAAGAGTGAGACCCCATCTCTACTAAAAATAGAAAGAAATTATATGGACAGCTAAAATATATATATAGTAAAAATTAGCCGGGCATGGTGGCACATGCCTGTAGTCCCAGCTACTCGGGAGGCTGAGGCAGGAAGGATGGCTTGAGCCCAGGAGTTTGAGGTTGCCATGAGCTAGGCTGATGCCACGGCACTCTAGTCTGGGCAAGAGTGAGACTCTGTCTCAAAAAAAATAAATAAATAAATAAAATAAAAAAAAATAAAAGAAAAAGAAAAATACCTAAGGGCAATGGTAAAAGAAAAAGTAAAGAAATACCTAAGTATAACAAATTAGCCTCTTTCCTTTCAGGGGGGTTAGTTGGTGTTTGGTTTTATCAAATGACTGGACACCTCACCCCACCGTGAATACTCTTGGTATTTGCGCAGCGCGTTCCAGAGGAACGCAAGGCATCGCCATATCCGATTCATTCTCACTTGGAGTGGAAAGGTGGCTGCGCCCAGTTTTTGCAGAGTCAGGCTGGGAGACGTGCATTGCCTGAGGAAAATCCGCAGCTGTAATGACTTTCTGCTGATAGAGCTCTGAAAACCTCAGTCACTGGCCAGTTCACAGGACTCTAGCCATGTCATTCAAAACTGTCCTGAAATGTTTTGAAAATGAATGCTTGTTCAGGTTACTCAGGGAGGTTTAAGTCTAGGGTGCAGAGGTTAACTTTGAACTCTAAAAAGTGTTCTTTGGTCTCAACTCTTGGAACTGGGTTTTTTTTTTTAAATGAGGCTGTCAGCTCTGAAGTGGATGCCTGTGGTTAGGGGATACGGTGGGAGCATGAGGGTGAACATTCAAGTGAGTGCTTTGAAAACCTGTGTATACGCACAGCTAAGACGTGGTTATTTATTGCCTGTCACTGCCCCTAGCAAAACAACTCAAATGTGGCATCGAACTGAAGGTGGGCATGTCAACGATTAAAATGAAGCTACCTACTCACAAACTCAAAAATCATAAACTCAGCTGGGCGAGGTGGCTCACACCTGTAATCACAGCACTTTGGGAAGCCGAGGCAGGAGGATTGCTTGAGGCCAGGAATTCGAAACCAGCCTGAGCAATACAGTGAGACCCTGTCTCTACAAAAAATAGAAAAAAATTAGTAAGGCCTGGTGGTATGTTCCTATAGTCCCAGCTACTAGGGAGGCTGAGGCAGGAGGATCACTTGAGCCCAGGAGTTTGAGGTTGCAGTGAGCTACGATGACACCACTGCACTCTAGCCCAGGAAACAGAACGAGACCCTGTCTCAAAAAAAAAAAAAAAAAAAAGAAAGAAAGAAAAAGAAAAAAAATCATGAACTCAACACCATCATCTGTTCCTTGTTCTACCTCATTAAGCATTCATTCTACCTGCTGGTAGAGTCTGCCAGTTTAAAATGTCCTTCTATTCCTCTACTGAATAGAGTCAACTCCAACCCAGGGATTATAGATACATTTGAAACAGTGACATCCTCAGTGTTATTTATGGGAATTACACCAACCCCCTCTCTTGGCAATATACTTCTTTACATCACAACAATTAAAACTAATCCTCTTATAAGGCATTTGAATTTATTTCTATTATCTAGACTGGCTCCAAGCTTAGGTTTGTATTTCTAACTTTTCTTCCCCTTCTTCCTCTGTATCACCCCACTTAACTCCTCTGCCATCGCAGACACACCATTTTCACACATCTCTTCAGGAATTTAAAATATTCCAAATTTCTGTGCTTGCTTCAGCAGCACACATGCTAAAATTGGAACAGTACAGAGAAGATCAGCATGGTCCCTGTGCAAAGATGACTGGAAATTTGTGAAGCATTCCATATTAAAAAAAATATCCCCCAGTTCAGAGAGTCCCATGGTCATCTCCAGTTTTCAAGCGATCTGAAGGAGCCCGATAAACCTGCATTCTCCCCATCCTCCTCCACCACATTGCCATGAAATGACGCTATGAACTGAAGTAAGAACCACAGTCAGTCTGGACAAGGGAAGAACAAAAGATGGAGAGGCTTTGTGGAAATAATACCCTGTTCACCAGGTGGTGAAAAATCAAGGTAAACACTAAGATACCAGGGCCATGCTTCAGTATTCACTCTTGAGCCCGTGCCGAGACTATACAGGCAGTAGCTGGCTTTCAAATGACTGAATTACTTACAAATACTCACCTTAGCATATAGTTGTCCAAGCTGAGTGCCTACATGAGCTCGCCTTCTCTTCCAGTTGTCTTAGGTTGAAACTTATCTCTCCGTTGACTGGGGCAACTGATCCCTAGGATAGAACCCCAAGTTTCCAGACAATCCCTATTTTACATCTCATATCAGAGTCCATTCAGGACAAAGGGCAGAAGGGATAATGTATAAATCCACGGAAGTTGCTCACTCTCCTCTTACCTCCTTGGGGCCGTAAGTGTTTCCAGTCCACATTCTACCTCCTCAATAGTTCCCCCTCCATTACCCAGGTCACACAGTTCATCTTGGCCCTCAGCCTGAAACAGACTGCCCAGGGTCACCAGGTTTGGACTTTGGAGGGACCCAGTTCTTGTTGTAGCAGAGGACTTGTTCCTGGTATTCAACATTAGAATTACTTGTTATAGCACTACACTTTGGGTACACATAAAGGTTTGTGTCATAAGTTACAAACTACTCAACATATATAACATTGTTTCTATTTGAGGCAAAATGCATTCTAAGGTTCAACTGACTTCAAGTGAATTTCCTGGACATTTCTGCCACTTAACTCTAAATTATGATACTTAGACGCACATTCCAGGAATTTAATTTTCCAAACACAAGAAAACTTTGGTCACAGTTGAAAGGTTAACACTACTAAGGTTAATATCTTTATTCCCTTACTCTCTGAAGACTAAGTCATGGTCACAGCCACATTGAGATACTCTCCCACCAACCTGTACAACTGTTTTCATTGTCTTTGTCAAAAAGCATTGGAGTACCTACTCTTAATTTTTAACCCAATATTCCTGTACCAGAAATATAATTCACTCTAACTTCTAATTCCATTTTCAAAAATCTGCATGAACTACTTTAAATTAGTCCCAATAAAATAATACAGCATTCAGCAGAGTTTATTTTAAATTCCCTTCACAATTATTTATTGAACTATTAAAATATGGTAGACATTGGGTTAAGCACCAAGGGTAAACAGGATATTTATTCATGATCCCCATGCTTATGGAATTTAGCATCCTTAGAGGTGAGGAAATAGAGACATGGGTTTAATTTTTAAGTGTGTATAGGTTTAGGAGATAATGGAAATGAAATGCTATCTGATTTTGAAGGGAAGAATGGATGTTTAGGAAAATGGGCTTTGTATAGAACCATTACATTCTTTTAAAAAACTTATTGTGAAAATATAACATAATCAGAAAAGTACACAAAAGATATACAGCTCAATAATTTGTTACATAACCACCATCAAAATTAAAATAAAACACAACATTACCAGCATTGCAGAAGCCCTCACGCCCCCTCCAAATCATTGCCCCTGTGTTTATCATAAATCAAGTGTCCCTATGCATGGGTCTGTTTCTGAGCTATTTTGTTCCATTAGTCTGTCTATCCTTTTGACAGGCTACACTGTCTATCCAATAGAAAAATTTTCCCACTTGTTTTTCTCCGTGACTATTTTGGCAATTCCTGGTCCTCTGCGTTTTCATATAATTTTTAGAATCAGTTTGTTGAATTTCACACACACACCCACACACACACACCCGTTTTGTGTGTTTGGGATTTACTGAATTTATGCATCAGTTTGGGGAAAGTCGACAACTTCACAGTATTAGTTAGGAGCTGACAAATTTTCTTAAAGGATTAGATAAGTATTTTAGGCTTATTATTTTTGCTAAGAGGCAAAATTGAAGATAGTATATAGATACTTATGTAACCACTTAAAAATGTAAAAGCCATTTTTAGCTTGAAGGCTCCTAAGCCTTAATAGATCAGGTGCTAGATGAATGGATTTTTCCTGTGAGCTGTAGTTTTCTGGCCCTGTGAATATGTTTTCTTTTAATTTCTCTCAGTAATGTCATGTAAGGCTTTGTGTTGTGGACTTATACATCTACTGTTAGAGTCATGCCTAGCTCCTAGTTTTCTAATTCTCTCTTCAGCTGTGCCTATTCTGCTGTTAAAACCTTCCACTGAGGCAGGAGGATTTCCTGAGCACGGGAGTTTGAGATCAGCCTGGGCAAAATAGTGAGACCCTTGTCTTAAAAACAAAACCAAAACCTTCCACTGAATTCTTAATTTCGGTTATTGGATTTTTAAAAAATTCTTCCTCCGCTGCCCCCCATGTCCAGGTGTCTGCTGAAATTCTCAAACTTAGGTATCTCCTTCAACACAGTAAGCAGTTTATTTTAAAGTCTGTTTGATAGCTCCAATATCTTTAGCCACTATGGGCATGTTTCCATTGTCTATATTGTGTTGCTGAATTTCTTTTCTCATATGCCTGGTTACATTTTGTTGTCAGGATATTGTATTAGCTAAATTGTTTGTAGAAATAGTTTGAGGTTTAGGACGACGATATCTTCCTCTAGAGAGGGTTTTAGTTTGCTTATACCGAGGTGAAAGGGGCAGCCTTGCAAAAACAACAGGAAAATACCTAATCCCACAATTTCCCCAGAAACAGTTAAAGATCAATCCTATGAGTTGTCTAACAGGTACCTGCAGGAGTTCTGCTCTGCACAACCTCTGAAAGGAGCCGAATGGACAGAAAAGAGATGTAAATCTCTCTTTCAAATTTGCTTTTTTGAGAATCTGCTTTTATAGAGTTCCTGAGTAAACTGGAGAACGAGCGACAGCCTCAACCATATCTCGAGGACAGAGTCACATCTCCTGTGATAATCCCTTCTCCAAGGAAAGGCAGGAAACCAAGTCTCGGACTTTGACATCCTTGCAGTTTTTATCTACCTGCTGCCAAGAAGAAACAAAGGAGCAGGTGCAGCATTTCCCCACTATCCCCTGCCATTTTCACAGCCCCCTTTAACAAGCCCCAATAGCTGGATAGCTGATTTTTGGAGCCAGCACATTCTTCTCTTTCCACCTCTGTGCTGGTCCTTTTCCCTTCCCCCAGGGAAAAGGAAATAAACCTTCTTTTCTATCCTAATCTCTGTCTGGAGAAATCTTTCTCCAAACCAGCGTGCACTGGCATGGTCACCCTAACACAAGGTTTTGGGGAAACTACCACCCTGGGATCACCTTAATCTAATTTCAAGAATTGAAACACATAATTGGAAGCTGAGCTGCAATCTCGAAAGAGCCTTTCTATTTCCTACTTCTGGCTCACCCGTATTCCTGGGGTGCAAAAGACTGAAGGCTTCAACCCAAAGTGAGGGATACCACCAAGTCTACTACCCTTTGCCAGGCTCTGTCCCCTACTTTTGTCAGGCTGTCAAAATAACTGAGCAGCCTCTCAAATGCTTCTAAATTTGGCAAATGTCCCCAGGAGGACAGTGGCCCCTAACATATTATAGTTCTCTGATGCCTTCACACAGATCTTTAAAATATTTTGTCCAGCCTTTTTATTTGCCCTCAGTGAGATGGCCCGTCTAAGTGATCTATCCACCATTACCAGGAACAGAACTCATTAGTTATATGGTAGAGTTACTTGAGTAGCATCATACATGACATGGTAATATGTAAAATGTCAGTACACCATCATCTATCTTTGGTTTTGTTTTTTTTTTTTTTTAAAAGACAATTTTGTAGAAAAAATTAGGCCTTGGCAAAATCAATTACCCTCCCTAATAAAAACTGCAGGTTTCTATACTCCTAGCAGCAAGCACTGGTCACCTACTGCAAACAGCAGTTAGCTGATTCACAAGTACTAACTGACAGCCTATTATGTGAGAGGGGAATGAACAAGTGACATTTGCATTTTACAGCAGACTAGTCAATTAGTTGACAGACCTCAAGCTAAGCCCTAAGGTTCGGGTTTCAGCTCTCCTCTGCTTTTTCAAATTATATATTCTTCACAAGACCATGGAGCAATCTAATTTCCACTGTTTAAATGTCTTTATTTTTTTCAAATCAAACTGGAAAGGCAGAATAGCAACTTGATATTTTTTGGCTACTTGGGCAACAATGTTTGGCAATTCTCAAAAAAGAAAATATAAAAAATGACCAATAAGTATATAAAAATTTCATTAGAAATTAAAAAATGCAAATTAAAACAATGAGATACTGTATTTTCTATTAAAGTGGCAAATTTTTTTTTGTTCTGGTTTTTCAGGTATTCATTCATAGTAACAGCAAAAAATTTTTTAAATAAATACCCAGTGTTAGTAAGGATTCAGAGAAACAAATGCTCTTTTACACTGCTGGAGGAGGGTAAATTAGCACAGCTTTCTGAGGAATACGTGTCAATGCAGCAAAGCTCTGAAAACGTGCATACCCTGTAATTCCACATCTAATAATGTATGCCAAGGAAATAATTAAAAACGCGGATACAGATTTAACTATAAGGTTGCACAGTGCATCACTGTTCATAAGAAACCAGAGACAACCTAATACTGCATTGTTTAAGTAAATTATAGTACAGTGATACAATGGAATACTAATGACAGTGTTGTACATAGATGGGTATCTACTGACATAAGATTTCACCCTATTTTGTTAAATAAAAAAGCAAGTCGTATAAGAGTACAGTAGGATCTCATATTTGTTTTAAAAAACCATACACGTTTATATATACACATAGAAAAACACCGAGAAGGATATATACCACATTACCATTGGAAATCTCTGGATGGTGAAAGTATGAGTAATGGAAAAAAATCTATACCCATTTTTGAATCTGAACATGTACTATTTCTGTGATTTAAAAAAAGAAAGAAAAGTTAAAGCCTAATTTTAAAAAATGCTTAGCTTAGGTTTTGGCTTGTGATGTGAGGGGCCATGTGCCCCTAGAGGCATCTACTTGGTTTTGTTCCTTCTAACCTGAGTGGGTAATTCTCAGTTGTTTTTTTCTGCAAATACCATAACCACATACAACTGACTGTTTGTCTGGAAAACACAGTTCCCTCCTTTTCTACTGGAGCTTGTTCACATTGACTGGGGAAGAGTCACCTTTCTATGGGAACAGGTTGACTGAAAACTATGCCCAAGGCCTGCACTTCACCGGGGAGCCCTTAGAAAGCTTTTGGGTAAAGGAAAATAGATGCAAGGAAAAGGACTTCATATGGTAAGGGCTCTATTTAGTCCTTATTTCTGAATCTTAGCAGTAGGGCTAACGGGAAGATACTTGAAATCTGGTTAAACAGATTCCTTCTAAGATGGCGAGTCACTTCAGAAGAGAAACGACAGGATATCATGTTGAAGGCTTAGATAAGTTTAGTCATATCAAACTGTTAGAGCAACCCCACAGCTATAGAAATAGAGGCATTTGGATGGACAGTTGGTATAGGTTCCAACTAAACCAAAACTCCATGAGGACCATGCCTAGTAGGTTCAGTAAATGCAGACAGTACTCATCAAAGAAGTCTTCCTAAGAACAAAGGAAGAATGTTATCTGTCCAGATGAGATAAGCCTATAAACTCCCACATAATCTGGCAAAGGCTTTTATCCCTCATATATCCTTCACCCTCCACTCTGATTCCAAGAGAGCCTGGGTAAACAGCTAGGGCTCAGTTTTCCTTGAGTGGCTGCCAGATGGGATTGAAAATCTGATTCTCAACTTATAGGCTGTAGCAATGAGAAGCTAACACAAAAAGAAACCACATCAAGATTTGAAGGGAAGAGAGACCACACTCATCTTCACAATAGAATGTCATTATCAACCTAGAGCAGAGGCTCTCAAACATGGTGTTAGAGATGTGTCCAAAGTAATGTGTTTCTGATTAGTGGTTTAAATATCCAAGTTCTTAAATGCTTTCCTTTTAGAAAAAAGATGACTGTAGATAACAAGGTTATACAACAAAGTAACTCTCACATATCTGTATGCTTTCTTGCATGAGAGAGAAAAAGGTAGAGTCTTAACTATCAGCATACGAACATCTTTTGTCATGGCTAAAAGGCTGAATACTGTTCTTCTAGAGCAAGGAAAAAGGGAGGCCCTGGGTAAAATAGAGCCTAGGCACAAGGCTAAGGCTGAGACTAGGCTTGTGGAGGCACTATAGTGTCCCAAAACCGGGGGAAAAAGGAGATTAGGAAATGGGATGCAAAATGAACCAAACACGAGGCATGGACTTGAAGCTTTAGGGAAGCAGGATAACCCTCTGCATGAAAAGTGGACATGCTGGTATTCATCATTTGTATTAGCACAGAGATGAAGGCAGCAGAACAGTTATACCAGGTTAAATGCCAGTCCTTGTGGGGGGTAGCTTTATATTTGGGGGTGGAGCTGAATCCCCTTCCCCTCAGTTACTCATGGGAAACCCGTTCCAAGGCCACATAGAAACTGTTCTTGTCATCTAGGCAATGCCAGCCAATTGGTCCAATTTCACAGTCTGCACAGACCAGAAACTTGATGTTGCCCACGTCCTTGGTGAAGCCCACATTCTCAAAGATGAACATGTCATCAACCAGCCAGTGTTCCTGGAGGAGATCACCATCAGGATTGCTGCCATCAGCCAGTGCTGGCTTCTTTCTCATGGAGGGAAGGAAAAGCTGCAGTGGAGAGAACACAGAGAACATCAACGTTGAACTGGCCCGGTCACGTCTTCACCCGCGCCGTACCCACACTTCACACCACTCACTAGCCGGAACAACGACAACTACAAACAGAGCAGCCCTCTCATGAAGTTGTAGACTAGGATTCTTAAGAGACAACAAAGAGGAGCATCAGCGGGGTACCGTCCTTACCATGGTCTACAGGGCCCTACAGGTCCTAGTCTCCTTTCTGGCTCCTCACGCTTTAAACACACTGGGCTCTTTCCTTCCGCAAACAGCGTAAGTCTGCTCTGCCCTCAGATCTCGGCCTGGCCAGCTCCTCCTTGGCATTCGGCTCAAATGTAACCTCCTTAGGTCTTCTCTAACCAAACAATCTGAATTAGCTTTCCTTACTTGCCCACCATATTTTTTAAAAAGAGCTTTACTGAGGTATAATTGACATATGAACTGCACATATTTAAAGTGTATAGTTTGATAAGCTTTGGCACATGTAACAAGATAATGAACATGTAACAGAAGTAAGGGTATGAAAAAGGGCAAAATGTTTTACGAGTTGTCTCTTTAAAACCCCTCACCCTTTTTGAGGAATTAAAACCTGCATTCCTGCCTGAGACAAAAGTACAGGTAACAGCGGGCAGAGGAGTGTTTGTTCTCTGTTCTCTAGTATCATAAACCACAGGAGATGGCTCGACAGAATTATCCCGACGGAGGTCAGGAGATCATCTTCACCGGAGATGCGATAGTTAAACAGCAACAGCAGAAAGCTGAAAACCTTTCAAAACTCTGTATTTCTGTTTATGGGGGGATGATGGTTCTTTAAGATGGGAGTCTACCATCCTCCTCATTTGCCAGCAAATTGATAAACTTCTGTTTCATTTTCCCTCTTAGTTCGGCCTCAAGGACAAGTGCCGAACTTTTGGTAACAAACACATCACCCCTAGGAGTTTCTTCATGCCACTCCCACTTGTTTACTTATCATTTCTTTTCTGAAATTATCTTATTCATTTATTGGCCTACTTACTTCTCACGTGTCTCCCTCCACTAGAATGTCAGCTCCTGGAAAGCAGAGAGCTTACCCTACTTGTTCGTTATTATATGTCTAGTGCTTTGAATAGTAACTGGTATAGAGCAGGAACTCAGATATTCATTAAAAGAATGAACAGATAGGCCGGGCGCGGTGGCTCACGCCTGCAATCCTAGCACTCTGGGAGGCTGAGGTGGGCGGATCATTTGAGCTCAGGAGTTCGAGACCAGCCTGAGCAAGAGTGAGACCCCATCTCTACTAAAAAAATAGAAAGAAATTAGCTGGACAACTAAAAATATATAGAAAAAATTAGCTGGGCATGGTGGTACATGCCTGTAGTCCCAGCTACTTGGGAGGCTGAGGCAGAAGGATTATTTGAGCCCAGGAGTTTAAGGTTGCTGTGAGCTAGGCTGACACCATGGCACTCTAGCCCCAGCAACAGAGTGAGACTCTGTCTCAAAAAAAACAAACAAACAAAAAAAGAATGAACAGAGGAAATCTGGATTTTATCTATTCCATCATTATTATGAATATACTGGATTCATCTTATAAAAAGGAAAATCTAGTTCTACAATTTGGAATATTATCCCCAGGATCCTTGCACACTCCAATCTGTGATTCCCCAACCATTAAGAGAAAGCCTCTGGCGCGCGCACACACACACACACACACACACACACACACACACAAATTGCTTTAATTTCTTCCATATGGGTAGTGTACACACCTTTAGTTGTCCCAGAATACTACAAAATACAATGCCAGCAAAGCTTGTTACTCCTCTGCTGCCCATCATGGCTGCTGTCATATCACTTGCTCCTCACCTCACGATACACTTTTTTGTTTTGTTTTGTTTTAAAGACAGGGTCTCACTCTGTTGCCCAGGCTAGACTGCAGTGGTGAAATCAATCAACAGCTCAGAGCAACCTCAAACTCCTGGCTCAAGCGGCTCAAGTGATCCTCCAGCCTCAGCCTCCCAAGTCGCTGGGACTACAGGTGCTGCCACCACGCCCAGCTAATTTTTTTTTTCCCCCAAGACGGGGGTCCTGCCATACTGCAACTGTAACAAGGGGAATGGCCTGAAAAAGGGTAAAATGTTTTAAAACCTGCAACCCTGCCCAAGGCCAGTAATCAGAAGGGCAGGGGAGTGTCCTTTGTTTCTTTGTACCACAGGAGATGGCTCAATGGAATTGTCTCAGCAGACACTGTCTTCCTGGGAGACTGGAGACGGGGGAGATGGGGTTGATCAGGACCATCAACTACAGTTAAACAGCAACAGCCTGAAGCTGAAAACCCCCCTTTTAGAGGGTTTTTCTGTATTTCTGCTTATAGATAGGAGGATGGTACTTTAAGATGAGAGTCTGCCATCCTCTTCATTTGCCAGAAAATTAATAAACTTCTCTTTCCTTTTCCTCAAACCACTTGTCCTTGTTCCTCTGATGTGGCCTCAGGGACAAGGGGGACCACAGTCCTAAAGAACCATCCTAAGTTAGTATGAACTTTAGGCCCCTTTTTATGCTAAGGGGAGGAGGGGGAGTTGCAAGAGGTAACCGAGGACCACAGACATCTGGGTGTCAGTCAGGGTCTTAGGAGGCTGTAAAACTTGAACTCCCAAATCATTTCTCCTCTCCTCCTAACCTAAACACCATTGCTCCTTTAAGGTTCCTGCCACCTGGCAACACCTCAGGGTCATCTGAGGAAGCTCTGGTCCTTCTTCCCTATCCGCAGCTGACTGGCACTTGGCTCTGTGGCTCTGTCTTCCTTTTGATGCCATATCCTACCCCAAATCATGGATTTTACCCGCATGGAGAGGATTCATCCCGATAGCTCCCTTACCTCCTCTAGTCCAATCATCGTAACTCCACCTCGGCTTCATTTCTTGTCTTATCACACACTATGTTCTGGCCAAGTTGAACTTTTCAATTCTTCCAACATACTGTACTTTCTCTCACAACTATGAAACATCACACTGCTACTCACCCTGCCTCTACTCAGCTTAATTATCATTTCCTCCACCATAAACTTTAGGTAAGATTTTGAGAAATACCAAGTTCCAGGGTACAAACTTTTTATATGTGAAGCCAATTTTATCACTTAAAAAGAACACAAATCACGTGCTGCACAAATAGTGGAGTAACAGTGCCAGCTAAACACACTGATCTATTGTATCCAGGCTAACCCATTGTTTATACTGGACTCGTAGCTTTTATTCATTAATTTATTTAAATCTAAATATTCACTAAGTTCTCACATATATGCACAGTCTAGATGTAGGAGATACACTGCAGTTTCCGTGGGAGCAAAAGAAAATAAACAAAAATAAAAAAAAATAGATGTAGGAGATACAGATGTGGATAAGACACAGGACCTGACAGTCTAGTGAAATAAACAGCAAATAATACAAATAATTCCATTAGGTCAACAGAGATGATAGATGTGAGAGTGCTTTGTAGTCTTTAGGTCAGGGTTTCTCAACCTAGGTGCAATATTGACCTTCTGGGCTGGAGAATTCTTTGTTGTGGGGGGCTGTCTTGTATACTATAGGACATGTAGTCCCTGATTTCTACTTACTAGATGCCAGAAGCACACCTCCCTAAATCTGACAACCCAAAATGTCTTCTGGAAGGCACTGTTCCCCAGTTGAGAAATATACTGCTTTAAAGAACTGTGTAATATAATATTAGTAAGGTACAGTCATCACTAGGTCCTAGATCATCTCAATGGTAGGAATGGCAGTCTAGTTCTAAAATTGTTTCCATCTAGAGACTATACCAGGCTATTCCACTGGATGGAGTGAGAGAGAATGCTATGGACCACCTCTGACGAGAATTCCTTACATCCTACAACTAACTCTCCAGGTTTATTTAATGGCTGGGGAGCTCCTTTAACACCTGCAGAGATGGGTAATGGCCCTGCTATAATTGTCCTGATGGTGGTTTCTCTGCAATATTTCAGGGTTATGACAAAAAAGAGCTACCCCAAAGCTTTAGGGGGTTTCAGTTAAGGAGTTCAGTGCCCCTGAAGTTGACTGTTCTAAAGGCAGGGACTTTTTTTCCCCCTTGAAATATATGACACATACCAGGGGGAGGGAGTAATAACTAGTGAGAATATTCCATGAGATTTTTAAAAACTCTCTGTTCACATGATGTCCTACAAGTTATATTTTTGTTGAAATTAGTATTTGTGGAAAGAAAGGAGAAAAAAATTCAAACTGAAATAAAGGGTTGGATCAAAGTTGAGTTGTTAGAGTCCAGGGAAAGGGATAGGATAGGAATCTTTCAACATGATTAAAAAAAAAAAAAAAAAAACAAAGAAAGAAAAGAAGAAAACAAAAGAAAAAAACTTTTTTTTTTGTCTGCAACATTACCCAGACAAAAAACTTCTTTATGTCTTTGTAAAAAGAGAAAAAATTGTAAACACATAAAAAACAAAAACAATTTCTAGGCCCCCTTCTAGAATAGAAGCCACTTTGTTAGTTAAGAAACATATCGTATTATTTAATTTGCTCACACAATTTTTTGGCAAACTCAGTTTAAAATAATATCAAACAAGAATTAAGAATTTAAAAATAGTTCAAGATGATGGATATCCTAATTATCCTTATCTGATCACTATGTGTTCTACGTATCAAAACATCAAAAAGAAAATTTAAAAATAAACTATAAACTCCTGTACAGTCTCCTAATTTCTGCCAGTTCACAAAAGTAGACAACACCTTGCCATGGGGAAGGAGTATGGGAATAACCTACACAAGGTCACTATACCTATATTAGGTTAACTTGCACTAGGCACAGTGCTACGCGCGGTCACACAAATTCTTCCCTATGTCACCATCTTCATTTTACAGAATGAGCAACCTGAAGCTCATGGAGGTTAAATCACTCTTCCAATGTTAATGAATGATTAGGTCAGGATTCAGTTACATGTATGTGCAGTTCCAAGATCCATGTTCTCTCCACTACTTCATAATGCCACTAACTTGGTAAAACAAACTGAGAACTCCACTTCCAATCCTTGGAAGTCTCTTCAAGAGAACAGGTGGAGCTCCACTAATCTCAAGACTAAAAATCATCAGAACCCTCACAAAACACGAAAGTTACTTTTCCTTTTTCCCCCTCTTTTAGGAAAAGCGCTCTGTTTTGGAGAAATAAGTGCTTCTTGCTTCTATGTGGGACATTACACTTCACCATCTGTTCAACCACACGAAATAAAATGATCTGTATATTTTTAGAAATAATTTTGAGTGATAGGATAAGCACATGGTTGAAATGACATACTTAGCACTTTCCTGTCGGGTATGTTACACTTACAATAAAAGTTTACCAAAATAAAATTTTTCTCACTTGAGGTGATGGTGGTAGGAAGAGTATTAAAATTCCTAACTTGAAGAAAAAAAATTAAGTTTTCCTTCGAAATTTATTTCCAGGACTTCAGATATCTATCCCACTTGCAATATGATTCGTCTGGAAAACTTTGGCTTCCAGTGCCTTGGTACAGTGTGTAGGTTACAGGAGCTATTATTTCGTCACGTCCTCTACACCAAAGTTGTTTCTGGGCTCCTTTGTGGAGCAGACAGGCGCCTGCCAAAAATGAGACGGTGAATTAAGGATGGTGGCTGGGGGTCTGGTGTGGGACAGTAATCAAATGACACTCACGCGCCCCCGGGCATCGTCGGGGCGGAGGCTGAAACGGACACCTGCCGGTCTCGCCGGCCCGCAGAGCCGCGGGAAGCGGCGGGCCGGGGGCGCCTCCCCGCCACGTGCGCGCGGAGCTGCGGCCCCCAGTGCGGCGGCCCGGGCGATGGCCGGGGGACGCGCCGAGGAGCCCTCCCGCGGCCCGGCCTGGGGCGGAGGGCCGCGCCGGCAGGGACCGCGCAGAAGGGCTCCCCGGTCCGGCGCCCGCCCGCTCGCCACGGCCGGCCTCGGGGGCGGAGCTTCGCCCAGCGCGCCCCGGGGGCGGGGCCTGACGACCACGCAGGGAGGGGCGCGGTCTCCCGAGATGGACGAGCCCGGACCCCGACTCCTGCCAGCGCAGCCCCTCTGGGAGAGCGCGCGCGTGTAAAGGGCCCCTCGCCTGTCCCCCTACCTGTCGGCGGGAGAAGAGAGCAGTCCCTGGCTGCAGCACCCGGGAGCCGCAACGTTGGCACAGCACCGCCTTCCGGTTCCGGCCCTCGGCTGACACTAACTCGCTCAGCTGCTCCGCTTGTTCCATCGCCGCTACCGCCACAGCCTCCTCGGCCACGACCGCGCAGGCGCTGCCTCTGCTCGCTCTTTCTCCACTGCGCTGGCGCGGCTAGGCAGGGGCGGGGCGGGAGGACGGCCACGCCCTCTCCGCGCAGGCGTCCGCTGCCCGCGCTCTGGACTCTACTGCGCAAGCGCCTTCACTCATTGCCTAAGCTGAGCGGGGTGTCGGCAGGCTTTGTGACAGGGTCACTCCCTGGCGCAAGTGACAAATTTCCTTACCTAGCTGGTCACTAATAGTAAGACCTAAACAAATACGCCATTAAGGTTGACCTTACTGTTTAGTTTTCTGAGATTTGAATTTAGTCTCCTAAATGAAAGGGGACATTACTGGGGGCAATGTGAAGGGACTCTGGGTCGGACTCCCCATCAGCAAGTTAGGGCTCCCTTAGCTTCCTCTATAAGGAAACTGCTTAGAACGGCATGTACCTTTTTGGTACTGGAAAAAGATGCCTGGAAGCTTTAATTGCTGGTCTCTGTCCTAATCATGGTGACCATTTATGATGCGGCAAAACATTGTTTTGAAGCGCTTTTAGCAATTTATTAAACAGGCTGGGCGCGGTGGTGCACGCCTGTAATCCCAGCATTTTGGGGAGATGAAGCAGGAGGAGTGCCTGAGGCCAGGAGTTTGAGGTTGCAGTGAGCTATGATCGTGCCACTGCACTCAGCCTGGGCGACAGAGCAAGACTCTGTCTCCTAAGAACAAAAACAAAACCTTACTAAATCATCACAAAACGACAGGAGGGCAGTCAAGATCAAAAAGGTAACTTTCCAGGACCCATAAATCCAGGTGCAGCTTAAAGCCACTGCTCTTAGTTATTGTAGTACTTAACTATATAGTATTTATGTACGAACAAAGGTGAGAACAAAGTTTAGGAATGGTTAGTAGACTAAATCTGTGGCTGAACCAGATTATGACTGGGGAAAGATGCAGTATTAGAGGTAGGTAAGATCAGAAAGGTAAATCACTGCTGGGCACAGTGGCACATGCCTGTAGTCTCAGCTACTCTGGAGCCTGACGCAGGCAGGATCCCTTGAGGTCACGAGTTCAAGACCAGCCTGGGCAACATAACAAGAAAAGTAGATCATAAAATAAAAATAAAATTGCAAAAATAAAATAATTTTTGAAAAGTAGATCACCATAGGTCTAATGTCATGCTAAGGAATTTGACATTTTTAACAGCCGCCTAACTGCTCAATATTTACTGAATATCTGCTGTTAAGTAGTACTGTAATGATCCTATCTATGCTTTAGAAAGATAACTGATTGAACAAACTGGAGAGGCTAGATTGGACGAGAGGAAAAAGAGTAGAGGTAAGGATATCTGGAGGCTATTACCTCGTGAGTACAGCCAAGAGATAAAAGCTTGAATTATCTGGTAGCAGAAAGTATAAAGATAGGGGAATGGATTTGGAACAATTAAAGATAAAATTGTATACAACTTAGAAATTGGATGTATTAGTATTGTGATGGGGGTGACACAAGGTAAAGGATAGCTTTCCTAGAAACACAGAAGGAACCACCTAATTTGGTGCTTCCTAATCTCTGTGTATGTATGTGAACAGATGAAAGTAAGACTGGGAAAAGAGCGAAAAAAGAGCTATGAATGTAACATGTTAACTTTTCTGCAGAATATTCAGTTGTGGCTGCAGTATAGAAATTATTTGTAAATTTGGTCTGAAACTCGAAAGTCAGCACTGAAGACAGCCTAGGAGCCATCAGCCCTTTACCCCTACTTCTCTACCTCTCCCTCAACTTCCCCTGAATCTCTTCCATAGAATGAGCAAGTTTCACAGGCTGTGGTTTAATTAGCAGACATCTACTAAAGAAAGGTTGGCAGGCACCTTTAGTGAAAATAACTTCCTCTTGTGGTTCCTGCTTCCTTTTGCTCTGGGAGCATCATGATTTTTACACTTTTGCAGGCCTTCTGCATAGCTGTTTATATCATGTGCCACAAATTGAAGCAAATGGAAAAGGGACTGGGGGGTGACTGAAATTCGAAAATTCAAGTGGGTGCTAAATGAGCTCAAGATAGTCTCTTTATTCTTCCCTTTGGTTTTTAAGTAACTCCAAGTGTGAGAGGGACCTACGAATATGAAAAATTCAGGTAAACATTTTATTGATGAGAATCTCCATAGTGATAAATATGGAGGCTAAAGTAACTCCATTTTACATGCTAATGCACCATGTTAACTTTGATTAACTCCAGTTCCGAAAATGGCTCTAAGATTTCCACTTTATCTACTGTTCCTTGTGTAAGAGCACCGACTTACTGTAAATCCTGTCCTCAGGTCAAAACCACCTTGATGCTATCACACAAATTACAGGCAATGATGTACATAGAATAGTCTTTTCCTGGACGGTCAACTGTGTCCTGCACATTCCTATAGAGCACATATACCCTTTTCTTACATAAGCCTTGGGTCTGGGAAGCAACAGCACGGAGATCTACCTGTCTTATGTATGCCTAAGACCATGCTACTGCCCATAAGTTCCCCAATAAATCACTCTTTACCAACAAAGTGGATTTGTCTGCCTCATTCTTTGGTTATTTGGCTCCTTCTGCATTTGGGGGTTACTTTGCATATATAGTCCTTTCACAAAACAGTAAAGTGCCTACCTCTTACCTGTGTCTAACAGAGAAACAGCACAACTAGTTGGTAAACACACAAGGTAAACATGTTGAAGAGACGGGATCTAAAGTTGATCCCTGTATCTTGTCCCTTAAAATGTCTGCTGAAGGCAGTGCTGGTTAGCCACAAACGCTCTTAAAGGCATTTGAGACAGTTGACTTTTAATATTTTCTTAAAAAAATACAAAGGAAATTAATTCTGTAGGTCAATACAATTCAGGGAAAGAGGAAAAAATGGAATTTCAGAACAAAGGGAAAGTGCATCCTTGTTTAGATTATCATATCCCCACACTCCCAATACCCATAAAACAAGATTTTCACTCCATGACACAGACAAGCCTTGACTGGTAGCTCAGAAATGCTGATAGCAGAGGTACTGGAACAAACAAAAGAATCTTGGTTGTCGTTGATTATTCTGTTCTGAGATGAATAAAATCCACTCTAAGGACAGATAAGGGAAACTTATAGCAGGAAAAAGACTAAATGTACCAAACACAGCAGTAAAAACCACTCCTTAGCAGAAGTGTGCCCTTAAAGGAATGGGACAGTAATCAGGTAACTGAACTACTAGGCTGCTGCCACCCCAACCCATCCCCAAATAAATAATGTGGAAGTGTAACAGTAATAGTGTAGTAGTATTTGATTCAACACAGAAAGTCTTTCACCCATTCAGAGCAAACACTGCCATGGCTAGATGAGCTCTGGCAGGGAATAAGACGATTGTAAAATCACAGGTACTTCTAATTCATCCCCAGGTATATTGAACGTCCACATTTATGCCATCTCCTCTTATCCCAACATTTGTGTACTGTTATTTTCTCAGTCTCCAGTGCCAAGATGCTCAACACTCTACAAAGACCTTGGGGAAATAAAAAGTCCTTCAAATAATATACCTTTTTCAGTCTTCCAGGTTATACTTCAGTGGTGTTCGAGGTTCACTCACATTCCATTAAGTTCAGTTTGCTTCACTTACTCCAACGTCAGTTCTGATATACCAACCCTGTTCCCCCCAAGGGAGTGTCACAGGAATCTCTCTTCCTGGTCCCCAGTTTTGACAGGGCTCTCCCTTTTGTTTTCCTCCAGAATGCAACTGTGCTGCCCCTACCTACCTGTAGATTAGAATATTTGTTCCTAGGAAAAAATAACAAAACACACTTGGATTTTACCAAACTTACTCGAGTTGGTATCTTTCTAATTATCCAGCCTGGATATTGCCCACATCTAGCAGGCCATCCTCACCTTAGTTGTCTGCAATATACGAGGCATAACTTACGTATAGTCTCCCAAGCACATGGTAATTAGAAAAGACAAGAAAGTGCTCTCCAAACCAGAGGGAGAGGTGTCTGGTTTCTGACATCCATTCAGTGTGCATTCTCCTCCCTCGGATATCTGTTACCCAGCACAACAACCAGCACAAAGGGGAGTGTGTGTTAAATAAGTACAATCATCACTGCACCGGTGCCTGTAATCACTCTGCGCACAGAGTGAGAAACAAACATTTCTGGAAAGGATCCTTGGTTCTCCCACAAACTGTCCTTTGGACTGGTCACAAGCTTTGGATGGTGTTCTGACAATGGTCACTTCTCTCGGAGAACACACACACCAGCATCACAGCGCTGGGTTCCCATGGATGTCACTACTTCCCAGCTGTCGATGATGGGGTCATAGCACTCAATACTACTCAGCAGGGAATTACCATCATATCTGAGTGGGAAAGAAGCAAAAGAAAGAAATGAGCTTTCTATTCCTTTCCATACAAGTTCTTCATTAAAGATGCCATTGGAGACGTCTCCCGCTACCCAAACCCTGTCTTCATCCAAAAATGAGAACAGGATCACATAAACTCTTGCCCTGGATACATGATGAGTCTGGCCTGGTTTCTAAATGCTCACCCTGCAATTGCATAGAGTCTTCCCCGAAGCACTGTGGCCCCTACGTAGCATCGTGGAGTGGTCATACTAGTGACAGTTGTCCAGGAATCGGTGCGAATGTTGTATGCTTCAACAGAAGAAAGGTGGGCTGTACCATCAAATCCCCCCACCACATATATATGGTCATTCAGCAGCGCTACTCCTGCACCTGGGGAAAAAGAAGCTATTAGCAAATGAATGGTACTAAGCCTAGGATCAGAACCCTTGAAACAAAACATGGGTCACTAATGGCTAGCTGAATTCTAGGGTAGATGAGGAATATGACTGGGTCCAGATGGGCCTAAAATAATCTAGTCCAGCACAGGTTATTCTATCTGTAAATCCTTTGGCTAGGACTTGAAATGATAAAAGAAAACTAGAAATGGTTCTCTTCTTGACTTTTTTTTTTTTCCTGCCCCATATAACTTGTAGGAAACTTCTTTACTTTCATTAACTCAGAAAGCCCAACCCTATTCGTTAGGAGAAAAGAAGAAAGTAAAAAATCAAAAGCAGTAAAGGTGGAAGGAGGAAAAGGAGTTGTGACTATGGTTCTGGAGCAATTTTTACCTAGAGAAAAGAAACTAGAGTAGCACAGTGTTTTCTCCTTTCCTACATCCCAGCCTACTCCACCTCAAAAAGCTCTCAGTGAAGGTAAATAGCTCCTCTTCTGTTACTGCGCACTTGAGATTTTATTTAACAAACATTTGTACATGTACTACATAGATAAAATTGTACTAGATATTCTAAAATGCAGGGACAGAACAAAGACATGAAGGCTTTTGATCTCAAGTTTATAATTTAGTTGAAAGTTTAAGCTGTCTTTATCCTAATATTTAGAGAAAAGAGAGGCAAACAGGAGAATGGAATGGAATCTGACTCATACACCTGCAGTGAACCAGGAAATGTAAGTCTGATTTATTGATGTCCTGTCCTGTGACTGCACCACCGTTACACATGTAAAGATTTGACAGCACTGTCTATTGGCCCCTCACTCAGATGTGGTCTTACCAGAACGCTTGGTGGCCATGGGTGTAACATTGGTCCAGTGTCCTGTATGGGGATCATATTTCTCAACTGAATTTAAGATATTCAAGCCATCATATCCTCCTGAAAGACAGAGCAGAGACCATTCCAGAAAGAGTGGTAAATCCTCATGCCCATTCCCAGTTGGCCTTTCTTTGAGTGTTCTAGTGTTTTTTAGTTTCAATTCTCCCACAAGAGTTCCTTAATAACCCAAAGAGAAATCTGACAGTACCCTACTTTCTGCTTACAAGAAGAAGATAATCCCGGTTAATGGAAAATATATTGAAATGAGCCAGGGTTTTTGTTGAAGAAAGTCTATGAACTTAATTAATTTTGATAAAAAAGGATTCCCACCCAGTCTATTGAGTTCTCTCCCATTCCAGCAACCCTGACTCAATACCTAGACAGTAGATCACTCCACTGGCCACTACCAGTCCGGCACCTTCCCGGGCTGTCTGCATATCTCCCAGCATGCTCCACTGGTCAATGTTTGGGTCATATCGCTCCATACTGGTATGACGCCTGCTTCCATCAAAGCCTCCAGAGACATAGATCATATCTGCTCAGAATGAAAAAATCACAAACTATTAGAGAATGAAAGATTTCTAAGAATTCTTTTCTCTACAAATTCCCCTACAGGTTCTTTAAATGTCTGGGAGTAAAAGCAAAGTGTTTTTTAAAAATGGAATAAGCCAATTAAGTGTTATAGACAAGGAAGACAGCCCAATTAAGATATCTAAAAAGAATGGGGTAAGATGAAATCTTTAAAATCATTCAAAGACCACATGGGAGTTTGCAAAAATACACCAACTAGTGCTAGTTCCTCACCCAGCACATTGGAACTTGATTTACCAACTTTGTAGTCAGTATTGAAACATGAATACCGATCAGCTTCTGTAACATTGATATTTCGAAAAGCAAAAAGGTATATTTGACCGTACAAATTTTTTTTTATTTTATTTTATTTTTTATTTTTATTTTTTTATTTTATTGCACCCAGCTGTTTCTGAAAGGCCGTACAAATTTATTCTCAAATTTCATACTCCTGCCAGACAAGAGGAGAGATAAGAACCCTGATCGAGCCATAGTGAAGATGGAAACACTACCCTGCACACCAAGCCTACCTCCCAGGGTGGTGGCTCCAGCAAGGCCTCGTCGGACATTCATAGGGGCCACAGAATACCAGACCCCATCCTCGTCTGCTGTGTAATCCAGACATTCCACCGAACTGAGGCGGGAACGGCCATCATAGCCACCAATTACATAGATCCGGTCATGTAGGGACACTGAGGCTACATAACGTCTTTTACGAGTGATGCTCTATGGATTTGGAAAGAAGAGGTACAGAGAATTTCAGTTAGGCAAGGTTTGGGACTTATATTTTGCTCTCCTTGCTGTTTTTATCTGCACACCTGTACGCTTCTTCACCTGTCACCATGAACCCTCCTTGAGTGGTTCATCCTCAAGTGGCCCCCAGCTGGCTGCCTCCTGAATGAAATGCTGTGGTGGTGCTCTTAAAGACGTAAGCCTTCTGCACATTGGTCTCTTCCCAAGGCTTCCAAATGATTTAACAGCTTTCTGCTATCCAGCATCTGACTCCTTTCCTTTCCATAAGGTACTAGGCTAAGTGACTGATATTATTCCATAAAGTAGAAAAGTATTCTTGCATTGCTAATAAAAGAGCCAGGATTCAAAGACCCTAAAGAGCAGGAGTGGATTTCCATGTTTTCTCAGAAATTATTATTAGTCATTTAGCACTGAAATAGAGACATACTGAGGGGAGAAGGATATCAACTTCTGAGTTCAACTGACACCAGTTCAATTTAACACAATTCAACAATTTGACAATGAGTTCAGTCAAACATAGTGTGACCAATGAAGGATTCTGGGAGTTATATAGACAGCTTAGAAAGGCACCTAAATAGGCAGGGCACGGTGGCTCACATCTGTAATCCCAGTACTTTGGGAGGCTGAGTTAGGAGGATTGCTTGAGGCCAGGTGTTCAAGACCTGCCTGAGAAACATAGCAAGACCCAGTCTCTACAAAAAAAATAGCGAAGCATGGTGGCATGCACCTGTAGACCCACCCATTTAGGAAGCTGAGGCAAGAGGATCACTTGAGCTCAGCAGTTTAAGGTTGCAGTGAACTATAATGATGCCACTGCACTTTAGCCTGGGCAACAGAGTGAGACCCTGTCTCAAAAAAAAAAAAAGAGAAAGGCACCTACATAGTATTGGGCAGCTGAATTTGACACAGGGCTATTGACATTTTTAAAGTCTAATCTAGACAGTCAAAAACTGTTTACTGAGTACCTACTGTATACACAACACTGTTGTAAGAAACATTATGCTGTTACTAGGCTTTTCTACTCTTAGGGCTGGATTAGTTATGATCTAGAGTACGAGACCAAGGACATTTAAGCTCCCTCCCAATGAATGGTTCCACCATTATTTACTGGCAAAAAGCTCCACTCCTGAGTCTTGGGGTCATATTTTTCCACCACGTCGATGGGAGACTGCTGGCTTCCAAAGCCCCCAACCACCAGAAGCACTTCATTGGCTCCTGAAGACAAAGGTAAAAAAAAATAGGTTACTTCACCATCCCTGGCTGGGTAACTCACAGGGAAGTTTAAGCAGAAATAGTTTTAAGATATATTGTTTTATGTTGTGGAGAGATTGATCTGAAATAGGAGATGCATCATAAGGCTGCCTTATATAGGAAGTTATTTTTTCTTGAGGCTCTAGCTCTTAAATCTCTGAAATTTAAATTTCTGGACAACATTAAAAGTGTAGAAGGCAAACCTGAACATACCACTGTACTGTTTCAACCTACGGAGATGACTTTGGCTAACACAGTAACAGACAGCTTCAGTGCAGGCTGGGAACACAGAAACAGGAAAGAAATAGATTATGCTACAAAACACAGGGAACTGACAGCATTTCCTGTTGGCTGAAAGTTTCTCAGTAAACATTCTGGTAACTATATGTCTACAGCAGGACTTTTGATAGACTGTCTACCAAAGTGAGTTAAAGTAATTAATTTCCCCATAACTGCCAATAGAGCTTTTGATAAGTATGAGACCACCAGTGTTTCACACTGAATGGATATAATTTTAGTCAAATCGAATGGCTTTATTTAGCCTGTTGAGCTTTGCCTAGCACAAAAATGCTTTTCTTTTAGAAAATTTAAAAATAACTCAAGGACTAGTAAAATCACCATCCCCACTCACATACTACATGCTCCCCCCCAATTAGAAAGATTTAAAAAGTATTTTTCTGGTGATCATAAAATATGTAAAATACATTTTTTTCTTATTCTTTTTTAAAACTTAGCTTAAGGCCAGGAGTGGTGATTCAAGCCTGTAATGATAGCACTCTGGGAGGCCGAGGTGGGAGGATCACTTGAGGTCAGGAGTTTGAGACCAGCTTGAGTAAGAGACCCGTCTCTACTAAAAATAGATAAAATTAGGTGGGTATGGTGGCACATGCCTGCAGTCCCAGCTACTCAGGAGGCTGAGGCAGGAGGATTGCTTGAGCCCAGGAGTTTGAGGTTGCTGTGAGCTAGGCTGATGCCATAGCACTCTAGCCCAGGTGACACAGTGAGACTCTGTCTCAAAAAAAATAAAAATAAATAAAATAAAACTTAGCTTAAGCTTCCCTGGGAAGTAGCAATATAAAAATACATTTTCACTGCTAAAAAACTTGGAAAATACAGACAAGTATTAAGAAATAAATTACCCATAATTCCACAATACAAAGACATACCAAAAGGTAACATTATTTCCTTCTAGCCTTGTTTCTAAATACTTATAAAACATAAATGGGACCATATTATATTGTATCCTGATATTTTTATTTCATTTTCCAAAGATATTAACAAACTCTTAAAAATCAAAGTAGGCAAAGTGTCTTATCTACTAGTGTCAGGTTCTTTCTACTACATCACTGGTTCACATGGCACAGGTTGAGTATCTGTTATCCAAAACACTTAGGATCAGAGGTATTTTGGATTTTGGAATATTTGCATTATACTTAACTATGTGAGCATCCCTAATCTGGAAATCCTAAATTCAAAATGTTCCAATAAGCACTTCCTCTGAGCATCACACTGGTGCTCAAAGTTTCAGATTTTGGAGCATTTGGATTTCAGATTTTTGGATTGGGAATATTTAACCTGATTCAAAAAAATAATTTGTTTATCAAGCTTATGGTAATAACACAGACGTATCTAAATAAAACATAATATTCCCTTGCAATCCTGTCCCTGTGGGGTAATCTTGTTAAAGGTCTAATGTGGATCCTTGCATACCTTTGTTTATGCTCATACAAATATTATACACATACATAGGAGTGTTTGCCTCTTTTTAGTCAAGAAAGGTTTTTTCCTACTTATTACGCCCAGTCTGTTTTCCTAGCTATGTGTATATATGTGACTTAATGCTTTTAATAGCTCCATAATATTAGCTTAATGC
>CM052450.1:21670870-21688487 GCA_028533085.1 Varecia variegata | reverse complement strand
AAAAAAAAAAAAAAAACTCTTAGCCTTCCTAGAGAATCAAATTTCTCTTAACTAGTGGAAACAAAACCCAACAGGTAGACTGTTTTTGTACCACTTGGCTTTGCCAGTTATTTTCTAGAAGCTACTAACCAAATTAAAACACTGAGCCACTGATGATGAATGTTGCAGGCTTTAAAGACATCTAATAACCCTATATTGGACTTATCACTTTAATCCCTAACCTAACTACAGATCTATATGCAATAAAAACTCTTCTACTTGTACTCTGAATTAGGATTAGGATTAACCAAAATTCTTCTTGTGGGGGTAAGTCACTGAATGTCTGCCTGACACAGGTAGTACCCCCTGCTAGGTGAAGAACTGCTCCTTTAACATCCCATTCACAAGGCCCTTCCTTCCCATCCCCTTGTACCCTCACGAGGCAGTTACAATCTGTCTTCTGCTTATGTAGATCCTCACTTCCAAACTTTTGTCTCCTCCTTTTTGATCCACTCGTGCGCAAAGATTTACTCTTCTTTCTTCTACATAATATCCTTACCTTGTATAGGCTCATTATTCTCATTATACCCTAATATAATTCTTTTTGTTCTAAACGTCTGTCTCCTCTACTACCATACTGTGAATTCTCCAAAAGCAAGGTCTATATTTTACCCACTTTTGGATCTGAAGCACCTGGCCTAGTGATTGCTCCATGGTAGGTATTCTCAATAAATGTTGGTGAAATGAGTGAATGGTGAATAGAAGTATTCTACAGAAACCTATTTTACTTCCATTTTCTGCTTATTCCATACTCTGATTAATAGTGATTCTCAACCATTGGGATCAATATCTAATTGAAGAAAGTGGCAAAGACCCTTTTCATAAAGATGCAAATAAATCTGGTATATAATTTCAGGTATATAATTTCAGGGAGTTAATGTAACCTTTGGAGCCAATATGGACATTTGATTACGAAGCCCTGATACAGAAACACAGAAATTCCACCTTGCTTTGCGAGTTTTCTCTTTTTTTAATTTCTCCCTCATATAAGAACTTTGCAAGTTTTATAATTGCCATAACAAAAGTCTTGAAGAAACCATAATACCAAGCCAAATCTGTACCTGAATTTCATCACACTTGATTAGCTTTTCCACCTCTCCTTGACTTAGAAGAATGAACTCTTCATGCTGTACCACTTCAGGAAAATGCTTCTGGCTAAAAACCTCAGCTGCTTGCATCAGGTCAACACAATTGTGGGTTTCAGCAAAATCCCTGATACCCAGGCAATTAGAAGGGTCCAACTGACTTTCTAAGAACTCACAGCAGGCTTGCTTCACACCTAGGACAAACACAGGCAGTGAATTCTTCAGGACACTTGGCCAGCTGTGAATGGGTCTATATTCTTGGATCTCAGCATCTTCTCTACATGTTATCAGAGGAACCCTTGCTCAAAACCTAAAAAAAATATTTGAAACTTTATGCCTAAATAATTTAAATCCTGGCCGGGCTCGGTGGCTCACGCCTGTAATCCTAGCACTCTGAGAGGCTGAGGCGAGCGGATTGTTTGAGCTCAGTAGTTGGAGACCAGCCTGAGCAAGAGCGAGACCCCGTCTCTACTAAAAGTAGAAAGAAATTATATGGACAGCTAAAAATATACATAGAAGAAATTAGCCGGGCATGGTGGCGCATGCCTGTAGTCCCAGCTACTCAGGAGGCTGAGGCAGGAGGATCGCTTGAGCCCAGGAGTTTGAGGTTGCTGTGAGCTAGGCTGACGCCATGGCATTCTAGCCCAGGCAACAGAGTGAGACTCTGTCTCAAAAAAAAAAAAAAAAGAAAGAAAAGAATTTAAATCCTACTTTTGTCTTAATGCTGTGTAACTTTCAGAAAAACCTTTACACCTGTCTCTGCTTCATCTTTATTTATTTATTTTGAGAAGAAATTTCTTCTATATATATTTTTAGTTGTCCAGCTAATTTCTTTCTATTTTTAGTAGACACGGGGGTCTCGCTCTTACTCAGGCTGGTCTCGAACTCCTGACCTTGAGTGATCCTCCCGCCTCAGCCTCCCAGAGTGCTAGGATTACAGGTGTGAGCCACCGCGCCCGGCCTCTGCTTCATCTTTAAAATGAGTATACCAAGATGAATCTCTTCCAGAGACACTGGCACAATTAAACAAAAATGTCCATAAAACTCTGGGAACCAAGCAACAAAAACAATTACAAATTGAGCATAATGTACCTATTTTCTACTCTACATGAAAACTTACTAAAAGACTCCAGTGAAAGAAAAACAGAAGATACTAACGACAATCTCGTATTTCTCTAATTGAAAACTTCAGAGTATAATCTTAATTTTTATGATTATGCACTAATGCAAAGCTTCACACTGTTTAAATTATGTATTAAAAACTGAAAATATTTCAATCACATGTATATAAGAACTGAAAATAATGAAAACATAACTGTATGTTAAAAAAGACTGAGAACTGGGAGACCATCTCTAACCCTGTGAAAACTCTAAACTTGCATTTTTGTGCATCAATTCAATTTTTTAATTTCAAAAATTTAAAGATACAAAAGGGTTTTACCATGAAAAGTCTCCCACCCTCCCTATTAATGTGGCCATTTAATGGCCAGGTAAATTAACAGTCTCCATGTAGGCAATTAATACTACCAGTTTCTTGTATTTTCTTACAGGTGTATTCTATACATAAAAGTAAGAAAATGCTTAATTTTCCTGGCCTTCATGTTTTTCAAAAACAGAAAAGGTGTAAATGCTCTCTTTTAAAGAGCCAGGGCCAGGTGTAGTGACACCCCTGTAATCCTAGTGCTTTGGGAGGCCAAGGCAGGAGTTTAAGGTTGCCCAGCCTGGGGGACAGAGTGAGACTCTCTCTTTTTTTTTTTTTTTTTTAACAAACAAACAAAAAAAGAACCAAAAACTTGTATTTGGAAAGGTTCCATTATATTGCTATTGACATCTAATCTTTTATTGCTCAAAGAGACAAAAGCCACAGGAAGTAAAGATGAGCACTCATAGTCTGCCTCCACAATTTTCATGATTAAGTTTACATCAGTAATTTTAAACATTTCCAGGACGACTTTGGCATGGACAATAGCAACTGTTAATTTCTATACCTTTCAGCTGAAGCAGACAGGCTGCAGGGAGCAGTTCTTGCACGTTCTCCACCGTCACATGTACTGTTTCTGTGTACACAAAGTCTAACAGGATTTCCATGGTAGAGGCAGTTAGACCTTGGATATCAACATAAGGTTTCCCCTTCTCTGAAAGCTGAAAATTCAAAGGGTATGAAAGAATGGTGGTTATAATTGCACAAGATAAAGGCAGAATCTCATATCTGAGAGCTTAAGGTGATGTTAGTAATATTAATTGAATATATATCTTTTAAAAATTATGAACTATTTTGATTTGTATAAAGCAAATACAGCCTATATTTGTAGTTTTTCAAATGGAGTGTGTAGTTTTCTGTACCCTAGGAGCATTTAGTAGGTGACATCTTCCTGGAATAGTAATATTGTCAATGAATAATTTTAGAAATTGATTTCATATTTAAACAAACATAGATGTATTACCGTACAGAATGCAAAAGTTCCATGAACATATCACTGGTGTCCATGAACTTTTAAGACAAAATACAAAATTTCAGTGAAATTTCATGCTTATAGAGGATCCTGTGGCTTACAATGCCAGACCCTCCGGGATTGCCTAGTTCCTGTCATATGTCCTTAGAATTACATTTCATAATAATCAAAACAAACATGCAGGCCAGGCGCGGTGGCTCATGCCTGTAATCCTAGCACTCTGGGAGGCCGAGGCGGGCGGATCGTTTGAGCTCAGGAGTTCGAGACCAGCCTGAGCAAGAGTGAGACCCCATCTCTACTAAAAACATAGAAAGAAATTGGCTGGACATCTAAAAATATATACAGAAAAAAAATTGGCTGGGCATGGTGGCGCATGCCAGTAATCCCAGCTACTCGGGAGGCTGAGGCAGTAGGATTGCTTGAGCCCAGGAGTTTGAGGTTGCTGTGAGCTAGGGTGATGCCACAGCACTCTAGCCCGGGCAACAGAGTGAGACTCTGTCTCAAAAAAAATAAAATAAAATATAAATAAAAAATAAAAGAAAGAAAGAAATAATATTGATGAGAAAAACAGAAATTTTTGAAGAACTTTATACTCATTTCTGAATGTGTAAAAAAAGAAGACAAATTTTTTTCTTTTTCTTATTTTTTTGAGACAGGATCTTGCTCTGTCACCCAGGCTACAGTGCAGTGACGTCATCATAGCCCACTCCAACCTCAAATCCTGGGCTCAAGCAATCTGCCTGCCTCAGCCTGCCAAGTAGCTGGGACTACAGGCATGTGCCACCACACCCAGCTAATTTTTCTGTTTTTTGTAGAGATGGGGTCTCCTTATGTTGCCCAGGGTGGTCTAGAATTCCTGGGCTCAAGTGATCCTCCCACCTGGGCCTCCCAAAATGCTGGGATTACAGGCATGAGCCACCATGCCTGGCCCCAATTTTTTCAAGTTGACAAAAATAGGATGCACTATATATAATTAGCAGTCAGCAGTCCTAGTCCATTTCATGCTCAGCAGCTGCTGGGTGACACTCTCCTTACTCAGTTAAATGCCAACTGTTTCTGATGCTCTTGGGCAGTTATAGTGGAGAAGAGTATAGGACAGGCTTCTGCAATGTTATATTATACAAGATGATTTTAAAATGAACCTGGATTAGCTGGAATGACCTGTCAGGTTTCTATGTTTTTCCTATTAGCCATGTGACTGAGCATTGGCTCATAGCATCATAAACTACACTGGCTTTCTTTTTTTTTTTTTTCTTTTTTTTTCTTTTTTCTTTAAAGACCTTATCTTCAAATTCCTTTTCTTTTTCTTTTTTTTTCTTTTTTCTTTAATGGCTTTAAAATTAGATTGTAGAATATAAAATCCGTATTTCAGAGGCTAAGGAGGCACAATAGCTAAAAATTGGGCTTTAGAGTCAGAAAATACAGTATTAAATCCTATCTCTACCACTTATAAGCCATGTGATTTTGGACAAAGTCATTTAATATCTGAGACTTTATTCCTTCATTTGTAAAATGAGATGGTAGTATCTGCCCCTAGGGTGAGTGAGATACGCATACCAATCACTTAGCACAGTAGCCGGGCCACAAAAGGTAGTTATCATTATTATGCCTCTCCTATTCTAATCCAGCAGGAACACCTTCACCGAGGTGATAGAATTAACTAAAGAAAATACTGGTGCTTAAAAACTTCTAAAAAAGTATTCTCATAATGAAATATTTCAGGCATATATACAAGTATAAATTATATAATAAATAATGGTATACTCACCATTACGTTTTACCAAAAAATATCAAGATAATTTATTTAAATCTGTTTTTCAATCAGAGTTGGGATCTTGAAAAACAAAAAGTTGCAGTGTTGTCTTCTATTTAGCATTCTAAGAGTACCTCACAATATAGTCAACAGCCTCACTCTACATTTCAAGTATTCTGGCAGGCAATTACTAAGTAGTGTTTTTTAATACTGTGAGCACTAACTTTTTTCTTGTCAAGCCAACCTTTTCCTATAGAATTCCCTTTGTTAACTGCTTGTACTTTGGAGTTGGCATCTTTTTCCAAGTTACACCCTTTATACTTGTATAGCCATTCATTAAGTCCTCTTCTTCCCTTCATGTGAAATTATCCTAAAATCTACATTGGTAGAATGAATACTGATTTCCTTCATATATTGTTAGGAAGAGTAGGATGAGGTCTGAATCCTACTCCTCTTTCCTCCCTATCTCCCTGGTATTCACTTAAAAAATTTTAAACTGTAAGGAGAAAAATTGGAAGACTAATTTAAAAAAGAATAAATAAAATCTAATAGCTGACATTTATGTGTTTACTACATGCTAGATACTATTCTAAGCATTTTATGTTATTTTCTCAAATAATCTTAAATAATCTTAATAATCTCAAATAATCACAATAACCACGTGTTATTGCATATTACTATTTAAGTATCCCTTAGAGATGAAGAAACTAAAGCACAGTCAAGTGACAGACCTTATCCAGAGCCTGCCTATTTAACCACCATACTATAAAACTTCACTATTCTATCAAACTTCTACTATTTTATGCAGTGCAATTAGACAACTGTGAAGGTACAAGTGTGAGCTTCATTTGTGTGGAGACGACTTACCACTTACCTCACTGGTGAACATGGCACAGAAGTAATCACTGCAGGCAGCCAGCACAATCCGATGGGCAGGGAAGTCTTTCTGCTCTACCCTCAATGTCACATCACAGAGGGTATTGCTCTTCCTGAGTGAGTTCATTGAGTTGAGGATGGATTTAGCATGAGTATTCGTCATTATGTCTTTGGGGGCCATAATGTCTCCCATCAAGCAATATAGAGAAAGAACAAAAGGGGTCTTCAGATTCTGCAACTTTAAGAGAAAAAGACAATGAGCACATTTGAAGAACTGGGGAAACTGAACATATTGAACTAGCTTTGCAAATTAAGGAACAAAGAGAAGGCTTCCTCAGACTCGAACATCCACAAATAGAGAACACTGCTATCCTTGGCATCACCACCACAATCTAGCCACTAACTATTGCAAGTAAAAGTTCTCTCTTCTTCCTCGGAAGTCTTGTATCATTAAGTGCCCCACCACTTGAAATTTATTGTAATCAATGCTCTATTGTAAGTAGGAAAAAACCACATATGTCTCCTATGTATCTTAACAAGGTTGTTGTCTCAAATGATAAAATGATGAAAAGCTGTGATATCACTTAATATTCCTAAGTAGATAAATATTAATGTTTAGAGGGTGACGATCCTGTTTTATATATTTTTGTATAGAAGGTATACAATAAATGTTTAGTAAACTGAATATAAGAAAAATTGTGTATTTAGAGAAAGGCGAATCAGTGAAAATAAAACATTTTTCAAAAGCAGCAAAGAATTATGTATGATTTCAAATATATCTGGATTTCTTCTTGAAATGAAACTTCAAATGAGGACCCTGTAGCTACACTGAATAGTGGAAACCATGCAAGCTATTAAAGCTCTTCAATAGGAAGGTCTTCCTACTCCACATTAGTAAATGTTCATCCTTGTTAACGGATCAATATTTGTAATAATTCTTCTATACTCAAAGAGCTTTATTAGGATATAAACTTATTAAAACTCCTCTACTACTAACTTTACTGCCATAGCCTGTTACTTGTAAAGTTCACTTGTAAGTATTCTTTAAATGGACTCATTAATAGATTACATTTTTTTTTTTTGAGACAGAGTCTCACTCTGTTGCCCGGGCTAGAGTGAGTGCCGTGGCGTCAGCCTAGCTCACAGCAACCTCAAACTCCTGGGCTCAAGCAATCCTACTGCCTCAGCCTCCCGAGTAGCTGGGACTACAGGCATGCGCCACCATGCCCAGCTAATTTTTTCTCTATATATTTTTAGTTGGCCAGATAATTTCTTTCTATTTTTTAGTAGAGAAGGGGTCTCGCTCTTGCTCAGGCTGGTCTCGAACTCCTGACCTCGAGCGATCCACCCGCCTCGGCCTCCCAGAGTGCTAGGATTACAGGCATGAGCCACCATGCCCGGCCTAGATTACATATTTTTAAAAAATCAATGTAAGGAGTACTTTCTTGATTGCTGACATATTTTATTTATTTATTTATTTAGTTCAGTCTCCGTAGAGACTGTCAAAAATTGCCAAGGCCAACTATATTTCAAGTCGTCATGGTGGGGTATTGGGAAAAGTTTTCAATTAGCAATAATCGCGCCTCGGATAAACCTTACTGGCTACGATACTGCCACTGCGCAAAGCTACTACTGACACATTTTAGTCATACTATTTTTTCATTTTTATGCTTCAGGGACAATTTCTGGGTAATTAAATGGAAGTGGTATAGAGAGTGTATCTTCTTTGGAATACTAAAGTTTTGAAATGGTCCAAGGGGGGAAAAATCAGTGGTCTTCAAAAGTCCACAACTCACTTTTTTATTTTTTTTTTAGAGATGGCTTCTTGCTATGATGCCCAGGCTGGACTGGATCTGCTGGGCTCAAGGGATCCTACCACCTCAGTCTCCGGAGTAGCTGGGATTACAGACACACACTACCACGCCCAGCTCATAATTTCTTAACGGCAAAACCAAGATCCTACATTCTCATCTACTTCATTTATAGTTAGCGTATAATACATTCTGTAAGCACTCTAGATTCCCACTCCAATAACTGCAAGATCCATTTTACAGCAAAGGAGGTGATACATCAAAACATCTGATGTTTTTCAAAAATGTTTCCCTGAAGTCAGTTTCAACTCTGGGATATGAGAACGGTCTGAGCAAAAGTCCATTCACTGTGAAGACGCCCTGGGGGGTTGCCACAGGGCTCGGCCTACGACTGGGCTTTGGAGTTCAGTGTCAAAACTGACAGCAACCCTAATGCAGAGTGGTCTTTCTTCTTGGGCATTCCTGCCTCGGCAAAATTCCAACACATCCTTCACCCTCACCTTTCTGAAGTGATCTATTCTAGAACTTCCGTTAACATCTGAATAGAGAGGTTCCACCACGGAAGATGCGGAGCGGGGGAGGGGTATCAAATTCTGGAAAGACTGAATTCTAGAGACGGCAACGAGGTCCTTCTCCCTGACAACACCAGGCATTCAGCTGGCACCGGTGGGTGGACGTATCAGAGGGGCGCGGTTCCGGGGGGAGATGGGAGGGCGCTCGGGGCCAGATGCCCCCCCAGCCATTCTCCTCTCCTGGGCTTCTCTCGCATTCTGCCTCGGAGCGAGACGATGGATGGGGGAAGGGCCACAACCTGGAGCTGAGGCTAGGAAGGAAAGGGTGACTGCCACCACCTCCGCGCAACTCACCTCCGCTCCGGGGCCCACCCAGCCGCGCCGGCCCGTCCCCCGCCCGAGGGGATGGGGTGGGGCGCGGGGCCAGCAGGCGGCTCAGGAGGAGCCGAAGCGCCGCCGCCGCCCCGACCCGGAGGCTCTGGAGCCGTCACCGTGGTCGTCCGGGCTCTAGTCCCCACGGCCGCGCGACGTGATGACGCAATGCATCTCCAGGACCGCCCTGCTCCCTACCCGGGGACTGCGTCACGTGAGGACACGGCGTCACGTGACCCACGCGTACCGGGGTGCCAGGCTTCGGGTCGCTGCTAGGAAGCCCAAAAGAAAAAGGTGGCGTAGAGTGGGGCCCGGCGGGAGAACGGGGGAATGTGCAGCCCTCCGTCTCGGTGACTGGCCGAGACTGAGCCGCTCCCCGCGGCTCTCAAGGCTGGGCCGACTGAGGGTTCCAAGGCTTAAGATGCTAAGGGTATGATCGCAGGAAGTATGTTTTACCTGCGGGGTGTTCAGGCGCCCTCTCACATCGACAAAACCCACGGAGGCTTCACATTTCTTCAAGTTCATTGTCCACAGTGGCCTTTTCGGGCCGACCAACGCTGTGGTGAGACTCCTCAGAGCCCCGCGATCCACAAACCTCAGCATTCTCTGCATCATAATGGAGTCCATCATCACCATTGAGGCGACATTATTTCTTTCACTCGAGACAATTAAGTCTTCCAATTGAAGTTGGACAGTGTGAGGGAAATTACAAAGACTCTTCTTAGAAGAGAAGTCCCATAAGTCCTTATCGCCACTGTTTTCTTCTGACTTTTCACCAGGTCATGGGTACTGAGGATTCAGTTTAGGAATTTTCCTTCTAATTGATTTTGGCACATTTATCTTAGTGGCCAAGAAGGAAAAGAGGTTCATTGGTTCGGCTTATGTGAATGTCCAAACTAATTGTTTAATTATACTATTTTCCTCAATGGGCCTTTGATTCTTAAGGATAATAAAACCATAGGCAAGAGGGCAGCATTCTATTTTTTTTTTGTTATTTATTTATTTATTTTTCATTTTAGTCGTATCCACCTCAGATCCACTGAAATCACAGCATTCTAATTTCACATAGCATTTCCATCTTCCATATGTGTGGTCTCTTCCAGATCCACAAGTGTCGCTGATTTACACATTGTGGAGGGGAATGCAGGATTGGTATAAATTCTGTCGAAGGCATTTTGGAAATATTTACCAAAATTATGAATGTGTATATACTCTGAGCAATTTTTAAATCTGTCCTTCACATACACTCACACACATAGAAAATGATGTATGTACAAGGTTGTTTACTGCAGCATTGTTTGTAGATTAGATTGAAAACAACCTTAAATGTCCATTAATAGGGGAATGATTCAATAGAGTATGGCATACAGGCCAGGCACGGTGGCTCACGACTGTAATCCTAACACGCTGGGAGGCTGAGGCGGGAGGATCACTTGAGGATCACTTGAGCTCAGGAGTTTGAGACCAGCCTAAGCAAGAGGGAGACCCAGCGGCTCTACTAAAAATAGAAAAAAATTAGCCCTGGTGGTACACACCTGTAGTCCCAGCTACTTGGGAGGCTGAGGCAGGAGGATCGCTTGAGCCCAGGAGTTTGAGGTTGCTGTGAACTAGGCTGATGCCAGGGTACTCTAGCTGGGAACAACAGTGCCAGACTCTGTCTCAAAAAAAAAAAAAAGTATGGTATATTTGTACAATCCAGTACCATGCAGCTGTGAACAGTGTGTTTAGTCTGCTGTTATTTGTGTAACAAGGTGGAAAGATATAAATATTCATATTTGCTTCGGTATGTATAAAATGTATTTGGAGATAAATAAAGTTAACATTGGTTTCTTTGGGGAGAGGAACTGGTTGGTTGTAAGACAGGGCAGGAAGGAGGGTTTTCTCTATTACTTTTTGAATTTTGCATCATATGAATTAAAAATATGTGCAATTTAAATAAAAAGTAAAAATAAATCCTTGTTTTCTGGATGTAAAATAGCATGTTAGTGATATTACCCAATGCTTGGCTGCTAAATTAAGGATTTTTCCAAATGTGAGAGGGAATTTAATAAAAGAGGCTTTGTTTAGAATATGCTCACTCTTCTTTCAGAGAATAAAAGATGGAGAAGCTGCTAGCAAGAAAGTCAACACACAGAGAGAACTAATTCAGGCTTCTGACTTTTCTCCAGGGGTACAGTGTTAGCATGTATTGGGTCTTTAAGTTATGGGGACGCTATCCTTCCCATACAAGAATATTTCCAGTCATTTAGATATCTGACCCAATACTTTTAACATCTGAAACTTACTCTGAGTTTCTTAGGACTATTCTGGAAGGTTGGGTCTGCATAAAGTGAGTCAGTCAGGTTCTGTGCATCATCCTGCCTTTATGGTTTGGACACCTGGGATGATTCTGCATGTTCATAGCTATTGAAGTGAGGAAAAACAGGGAATTTGCCTAGGAACTCTAGATAAAGTACCTAAGAGTGCAGGTCGAATCTGTAAACCAGCCAGGCAAAATACATTGCATTTTTGCACTGCCAGAGTGTGGCAGACATGAGAATGTACTTCTCAATTACTGAATGTAATCCAAACAGAGCCCCCATGCTGCTTAGAAAGGCATTCCCTGAATTTGCACCCAGGCCAAGGTCACACCACCCAAGGGGTGGTCCCTGCCTCCTGACTGGGGACAGCTGATACACAGGCAGACACTTTCCAGGGGAGACAGGACTCCTTTGTCAAGGATCAAGGACTTCCCCCAAAGGGCTTTGCTGAACCTCCCTTAGATTATAAGGCAGCCTAGGACACTTCTCCTTATCCTCTCTTCCTCATTCCTTCATGGGGTCAGACTTGCATCAAGGTCTAATGGCTCTCCTACCCTTCTCTGGCCCCCTTCCTATCATCCCTTACGTATGAACATTTTCTCTAATAAAATCTTTGCACATTTAATTTTATCTTAGTAAATGCTTTCCTGAGGACCAGACTAACACAGGGCATTCAAGGATTTCTTTGGGTCCTGTCCATTTGTAATGATTTGAGTTTACTAATGTTCCCAAAGTTCTGTTTCTTTAATTGAAAATGGATGACCTATGGAGATAAGTTAGTCTCTCCCCTAATTTTTGATTTACTGATAGGAAAGGGGTATAATAAGATTCTTAGCTTTTATTCTTGGCCTTTCTTTAATCACAGTTCATCAGTATTTTTGTCATTTATTTGCTCTATAATACCTAGCATGTAACTGGTCCTAAAGGATTTAGGAAGTAAGGGAATGGACCAGAATTATGCAGATAGAGAAAGGTAATATTAATAGTTAACTTGCTGCTAGTTAGGAGTTCAGATAAAAGCAAGAGAAGATACTGAGAACAGAAGCAAAAGGAATTTTTAAATGATCTGAAACTTCAGAACATGGAGTTTAAGTGAGAATGATCTGGATTGAGATACTGGCTCTAATCCTGTCATTTTAGGGAAAATTATTAGTCCACTGGAAGCACCTGGATTTGCACGCACTAGTATAGAACTGTAAGGAAACCTAGGGACCTCTCCTGATCTAACTCCACCTGCTTTCTAGATGAGGAAATAAGCAGATCCACAGCAGTTGGTGAAACTTAGTGTGGTCCTCACACTTGTTGATTGTTATGTGCTAGGCACTATAGAACAAGTAAATGACAAAAACATGGAGGAACTACTTTTAAAGAAAAGCCAAGAATAAAAGCTAAGGATCTGATTCTGTGAGTAAACAAAAAAGTTAGGGGAGAGACTAACTTATTTTCTACCTACGCTTACTACCTACTCCACAGGGTTAAAGATATAAAAGGACACACCAAAAGTGCAAAGTAGGTGCTCAGTAAATGTTCTCTCTCAGATCCTCTTTCCCTGGTCCTGACTAGTACTGAAAAATTAAGAAACACACATTAGGTTTCAACTGCTGTGGATCTCCTTACTTCCTCATCTAGAAAATGACAGATCAGATATGATTCCTAGGTTTCCTTCCAGTTCTTTTCTTTTTTAAGATAGGGTCTTCCTCTGTCACCCAGGCTGGACTGCAGTGGCACAGTCGTAGCTCACTGTAGCCTCAAATTCCTAGTCTCAAGCCATCCTTCTGCCTCAGCCTCCTGAGTAGCTAGGACTACAGGCACATCCCACCACACCTGGCTAATTTTTTTTTTTTTTTTTTTTTTGTAGAGACAGAAGTCTCACTGTGTTGCCTAGGCTGGTCTTAAACTGCTGGCCTCAAGTGATCCTCCCACCTCAGCCTCCCAAAGTGCTGGGATTATAGACTTTAGCCACTACACTTGGCCTTCCTTCCAATTCTATACTAGTGATTGAAAACTCAGATGTTTCTAGGGGCCAGCAGATGAGTGAATCACTCTAGCTAGGGACAATGACAAACTAGAGAGCACAAGCCCTCTATAAGGGACATAGCTGCTTTTGAGCTGCAGCTGATTTTTCTCACTGTACAAGGCCAAACAAAATGTTTATGGACGTTTTTGGTCTACAGGTCATCAGTTTGTGACTTCTGTTAACAATTCCTTAAGCATTTTTTTAAACTTAAAATGGTTTTGGATAAAACAGATATAAAATACTCATCACATATAGACAATAAAGAATCTAGGTATAAGGAACACCCAGGTACTCATCACCTAATTTTTTTTTTTAGGCAGAGTCCTGCTCTGTCACCCTGGCTAGAGTGTCATGGCATCAGCCTAGCTCACAGCAACCTCAAACTCCTGGGCTCAAGTGATCCTCTTGCCTCAGCCTCCCACGTAGCTGGGACTACAGGCATGCGCCACCATGTCCGGCTAATTTTTTCTACATATTTTTAGTTGTCCAGATAATTTCTTTCTATTTTTTAGTAGAGACAGGGTCTTGCTCTTGCTCAGGCTGGTTTCGAACTCCTGAGCTCAAACAATCCGCCCGCCTCGGCCTCCCAGAGTGCTAGGATTACAGGCATGAGCGTCCGTACTTGGCCAGAACCAGCATTTTTTTTTTTTAAAGTGAAGTAACCTAGGATAGATATCAGATGCATCTCACATTGTGAAGTGTTGTTTCATGAACTGTCTGAATGTTGTATATATTCTACGCATATCCACGCAAAGTGGCCCTGCCGATGTACACTTTCACTAGCAGCATCTGGTCTGTTCCACACCCACAGCAACACTCAAGACTGATTAGGCTTTTTAATTTGTGCCAATGTGGTTAGAGTGAGATGGTTTATCATTTTGGTTTTAATTTACATTTCCTTGATTACCACTTGAGGCTGAGAAACTTTTCATTTATTGGCTTAGGTGGATTATTTTTTAAAAGGATCATTTGTTTTCCCAGTTGTACAGACTTGACCCTTTAAGTTAACACAACTTTGTAACTCAGGAAGACTCCCCTTTAACTGCCTACATTAGCTGAGAAGTGATTACTGCCGACTTAGGCTATCCAGTGACTGGCGCTCACGTCAGGTTGAGAACGATTCACAAAGGCACATGATGGCAGGGACTGACCCCTCAATGAGACCACCCTAGGCAAGGTGAGATATATCCTAAATTCTGGGATATATCCTAATACCTGTGAGAGTCTCCTAATTATTAAACGCCTCTAAGCCTATTGATTTCTCTAATAAGATGGTCTGTGCACTAAGTAGAAAAAAATTAAGCTGTATTGAGGAGTAGATGCTAGGTATTCAGTTAGCCTGTCAATGCCTATGATTCAAATTTGTGCCTCAGCAGAATCTGAAATTATTCCAGGTCTTAATCCTTTGGAGTTACGTGCAAATAATCGAGACCATACATGTTAAGTCTTTGAATGCCAAGTGTCTTCTGTACTTTCTTTTATTATCATCATAGTCTTTGCATCAAGATACATAGCAATGATAGCAGGTTTCTTTTTAAAGCTTAGTATTAAATATTAAATATCTTTCCCCATTTTAATTTTACATTACTCTGCCAAGAAAGAAAAAAATTAAAACTCAAGTTATTTGAAGCCTGGACACACTTCCATGATTAGCCAGGCTATGTAAAAGTTGGTGGCTTTATTCTTCCTGCTGGGTAAGCAGATCCAGGCCCTAGAAAGATGGGACCAGGTTATATAATTGTTTTTGAAAAGTGTGCTACAAAATGGCTGGCCTGTTACAAGCCAGGTTACAAAGTAAGGATGGGGGTAAGGGAGGGACATTGTCTTCCAGAAAAAAACCAGAATTTCTGAAGAGTCCCAGTCCATAATTTTTTCCCAAAATGGTGGAGGAAGGGGTAAAATCTCAACGTGAGTTTCAAAGTACTGTCTCTGTGAGGGGCCGGTAGGTGCCTTGCTGAGGAGGGGGACGGCTAAGTTTGACCATCCCCACCCTCCCCAGCTAGGGGAATGGAAATGTTACGTTTATTGCCCAGTGGGTGTGAAAGTGGGCTGAAGCTTGGTTGGTACTGAATTCTCTAAGAGGTTTCTTCTAGAAACAGACAACTCAGACTCTTCCTCTCACTTCAGCAAAGAAGTTATTTTTAAAAGCACTTGGGAAGCTCCTCCTCCACCCTTCAGGTGGGAAGGCTCAGAGAAGGGAGTCATCAGTACAGCCACCTTCTAGGCCATAACGGAATTCCTGAAGGTTGGAGACCCCATAGAAGTGGACAAAGGCTGCTGCCACCACCAGGACATGGAAAATCTGATGAGACTGGAACTGCAGGAATAAAAAGAGAAGAGCCTTTAGGATAATGGCAATGAGGAGTTAGAAATAAGCAGGAGAAAGCATTTGCCTCTTCTAGTTTCTCCTTAAACAATTTTTTTAATATCATAAAAATGATGTATTTGTTAGAAAAAAATTTTAAGACACATTCCTTGTCAGAGACATACCAAAATGTTAATATTGGCTATTTGTCCCCAATGTACATATATATTTGTACCCCCAAACACTACACGATCCAACTCTCTTACCACCTTTTACTCAGACCTTTAACTCTGGCCCGGTCACTCACCACCGTGGGCCCTGCTGGAAGACTCATTTCTTACCCATATGTCAAATTTTCCAGGAAAGAAGCGCTCAGGAATTCGAGCGGCATAAAGGCCAGCTCCAGTGATGTACATCACAGCCATGAGGAAGAACCAGCCCATCTGGCCCACCGTGGTGGCCTTGACAAAGCCCTCAGCGATGGTAAAGTGCATGGTGGGCACAACACCACTCAAGCCAAGTCCCAGGAACACTCCTGAACAGAGCAGAGCAGACGTAAGATCGTCACGCAAGGCAGCAGCCACTGCGCGTAAAGCACTGTTGTCTTACTCCAGATGTTTATGACAATTAACCATTTTTTGGTGAACAGTACATGTTTAGGAAATTTAGCCACAAGACGGATAACAATTAGCAGATATTTCTCCTACACCGAGAATGGGAAGAAGGCTGTGTAAGTGCTTATAGAACTATTACCTTTTAAGGAACAAACATCTCATATTCTTCATTGTCTGTTAAGGAGTCTAGGCAAAAATGGTATGTCCAAACCCTCTGGCGGCTAACTTGGGTACAGAACCTAGATGGCAAAGCTTTAGTTGGCTCCCGAGTCAGAGAAGAATTGGATAGGTTTCCCATTAAGATCATATAAGATTTATGTAACCAGGACTCTGACCTCCTGAGTAGATAGATATACCCAGATTAGTAGTTGTCCTGTAGCTACCCTGTGCATAACTACCCTCTCCATCTTTGTAGCTGCCCTTGTTTAGGCACGGTGCATGGCACATGGTTGGTGCTTGATAAATATTTAATTTTTTTAACTGAAGGTTAAAACAGCAGATAAGTCTAAAGTGGCTGAAGACTAGTGGTAATTGGGGGTACTGCTCTAAGTAATAAAAGCTTAAACTAAGAGGCCAGACAAAACAAAGATGTTTATGCTTATAGCTATTACATGACTTGTTATCAGTGTTTATGCTCAAGGTATTTTATTCACCAAACCAGGCACTCCGTTACTTTAATAAAATGCTTCTGGGTATTTTTTAATCTCTTGGTCTGAGTGCTTAGGACTCAGGTCAATAAAATGACTGTGCTTGCTATATTTTTAACTGTCTTAAACCAAGTATTAGAGCTGTCATATCTATGCTTGCAGTTAATTGACCAGGTGGGTAATGACCTGATGTATTAGGATTCTAACAAAATAGTACAACACTAGGGGGAGAATTGAGCTTTGAAAATTCTTGCTGTTTTGAACGTTCTAAACACAGACCAGGGTTTGGGTGGGATTCCCAAACTGCAAATGAAGCCCGAGGGTTGAGCCTATCAGGCCCAACATGCAAATACCTCTGAGGTTTACGTGTGTTGTCCTACCCACCTGCTCTTGTCTGCCGGTGCTTAGGAGTGGCAAAGCGGTCCCACTGTGCCACAATGATGGCAGAAATGCCCAGGACACAAACGATGGAGAGGTAGATGAGCCGTGGCTGTGGGGAGCAGTAGAAGGAGTAATAGAGCCAGGGGACAAAGCTCCCCATAATCAGTAGAGCGATCCCTGAATAGTCCAGTCTAAAATGAACCCCAAAAATGAAATAAATCAGTAGGTGAAATGAATTCTTAGGATTCATTTAACTAGTTGTTTCTTTTCACCACCTGCTCCCACATTTAACCATCCCTAGTTTCCCCTCACTTCCCATACAATCCGTCCTGTATTCTGGATTAAAATTCCACAAGGTCAAGCACTTCTATTTTATAATCGAAATGTCTCTAAGAATCCCTGCTCACAGAACTCTATCCCTTTTCCTTAGTGGTGAACAGCTGTATGTCCCT
>CM052450.1:21648975-21670770 GCA_028533085.1 Varecia variegata | reverse complement strand
AGTAGCTGGGACTACAGGCATGCGCCACCATGCCCGGCTAATTTTTTCTATATATATATTTTAGTTGGCCAGTTAATTTCTTTCTATTTTTTAGTAGAGACGGGGTCTCGCTCTTGCTCAGGCTGGTCTCGAACTCCTGACCTTGAGCGATCCACCCGCCTCAGCCTCCCAAGAAGCTGGGATTACAGGTGTGAGCCACCGCGCCCGGCCCTTAGTCGACTTTTTAAATGATGAAAATGTATTCTTGCAACTGGTGCTATTGGGAAAAACAAACTAATCCACCACCACCACAGCCACCGCCACCAAAACCAAAAACAACAACAAAAACAAGTAAACAAACAGAAAGCCAGACTCAGAGCTGGGGAACAGGGAAAACATCAGATGGGCACCTGGGGCTTCTGGCCATGCATGGACAGCGAAGATAAGCTTTACTTGTCTGGTGGGTGGGGCGTACTCCTTACCACACCCTACCTGGGCTTGGGCCAATAGGAACAGTAAGCCAGTATTGGGTACAAGCTCTTGGAAAGAGCCCACTGGCACCCCAAGTTTCACAAAAGATAGTACTGTTCAGGTAGCAAATATATTCCACAATTGGCTTCCATCTGTTGAGGAGGCTGCAGTTAGTTCTTTCATGAAGTGTTTACGAGAAATGCTTCGTCACCCTGCTACACCACAGAGCAGAGAAGCTTTGCTCCGGCACATCAGGAGACCTCGAGGAGTTCCAGGAGCTCCCAACCCCCAGCCAGCACTGGACCCACGAGACGCGACAGCAGTGCGCAGTGTTTTCCTGCTGCTAGTCTTTCAACTCACTTGGAAAAAGTCCGAGAGACTTTCTCTGAATGACAATAGACAGTGTGGAAGAGCCAGGAGAAGCTGAGGCAGAGCACTGCACCCAAAAAGAACATCCCAAAAACCACCTTCTCCTGTAGAGGGGCCATGAAGTACATATTTGGTCTAAGCATGGTCAAGATTCCCAAAAACAGAAACAGCACAAAACCTGCAGGAGGGAAAAGGGGGAAAAAAAAACAACAAAACCTGTGAGGACAAAGGGAACGCGTACACTTTGACAGCTGATGGTTTAAATCAGTGAACTACAGGGTTTAGCTGTGTGAACTGCAGTCAAAAATTTCAGTACAAAATGGCACCAGTCATACAAATCCAGACAAAAGGACCATTTTCTGAAATGTTAGCATTTTGTTTTCACACTGGAAAATTATGAAGTAGAAGGAGTTGCCTCTGTCTAAAAGAGCTCTGCTAGGGATCACAGAGAACATCTAGTCCCAACTGCTGCGGTTTCTAGGTCCTCCACCCTCAGTCTGAAATATCAGTGATCAAAGGTCAACCAAGGTCACTGGTAGTTTAAAGGCACCACTTCAGCTATCAATCGGAGCAACTCTGTTCTTCCGTCCCATGGACAAAAGCTATAATCTCTTGGCAGCTGAGAAGACAAAAAAATTGGATTTTTTCTCATCCAAATTACTCACCAAGCAGATGGGTCCAGATGTTGCCAGTTTCTGTGTGGATGCGGAAGATGCTCTTGAAACAAGCCCGAAAGGAGGGCATGGGCGGTCTATGGCCATGTAGCAGGTAGTCATTGTCCTTCAGCCAGTCGGGGAGCACATCATACGGGATGACCCTCCAGCGTCCCTCCCAGACCTAGAAGATACACACTCTCTCTAGGAGGGCTCTAGAGAATATCACCTTCCCCAAGGACAAGCAGTGAAGGGGAACCAGTGGAGGAGGATGTCATTCAGGCATTAAAGGGTCCCAGGTAATAGTGGGGAACCTGCTTGGACCAGGAGATGTGCAAGACACAGAACAAATGGGGCTAGCAGAGTACTGACCCATATTTGACCACTTTGTCCTTGTTTCATGTTAGTTTATCTGTGTAAGCTTTAGGTTGTTTCTCAACCTTTGAAGAAAATATGGCACCTCCTCCTTTAGACTACTTGAAATTTCAGAATTAACATAGTGAATGAAAACAAACAAATTATACATACGGTTTTAAAAAACATACAGATCCCTCCCTGCCTCTCTTCTTGGGGAGATTGTGTTTGCCTCCTGCTCCATCATTTCCCCCAGTTAGAGTCTAAGTTCTCACTAGGCTGAGACTAAGTCTTTTTAGAGCAGGGGTGGTTAATCTAGGATCCATGTACAATAGACAGAATCCAGGGAGTAGCTAGAAACTTGGATGGAAAAAAGTATCTTTATTTTCATTTAGCTCTAATTAAATTTTGCATTTCCCCCAATGATAAATGTAGGCAACAAACCACAGTAATATTGGTAGAACTTGTGGCTTTGTCACCAATAGAAATCACAGATATTTTCATACATTAGTTTTGTAGATATCTCAAAATACTATTTCTACTTATCACTACTTAGAAATTACAAATTTTGGCCGGGCGCGGTGGCTCACGCCTGTAATCCTAGCACTCTGGGAGGCCGAGGCAAGAGGATCGCTTGAGGTCAGGAGTTCGAAACCAGCCTGAGCAAGAGCGAGACCCCGTCTCTACTAAAAAAAATAGAAAAAAATGATCTGAGACAGCTAAAAATATATATAGAAAAAAATTAGCCGGGCATGGTGGCACATGCCTGTAGTCCCAGCTACTCGGGAGGCTGAGGCAGAAGGATTGCTTGAACCCAGGAGTTTGAGGTTGCTGTGAGCTAGGCTGTCGCCACAGTACTCTAGCCTGGGCGACAGAGAGAGACTCTGTCTTAAAAAAAAAAAAAAAGAAAAAAAGAAACTACAAATTTTAATAAGATACATTAGAGCTTATCATTAATGTATACTTCATGTGTTAATACAGAAGCCCATTTGACTATCTCATATTTAAATATTTTGATGACTTCCAAAGGGATCCAGAGCACAAAAGTTAGGAACCCCTGTTTTAGAATATATTTTGAACAATGCCTAATAGAGTACGCAGTAAAAATTTAGCCAGTTTTTGCCTTGATTTACCTCACTTTAGCCAGAAAACAAACCCACCCACAGGATTAAAAGCTCTTCAACCTAAGCAAGCTTGCCAGCTGGGAATGTCCCAGCCAAGCCCACTGCCCTGCCCCTTCCAGGACAGAAGCTCCTAGGCTGTACCTTATACACAAACTCCTCCATCTTCTCCATGGCGTGGTGGGCTTGCAGGGGAAGGGTCAGTACCCGCACCTCCTCCTCCTCTTCCTGGGGCACTGGGCATGTCTGCTCTTCTTCAGCCTGTAGGAAAAACAAACAAACAAACAAACAAAAAACCCAGGGAGTCTTTTCCTAGATTGTACTATTCTAGATCAGAGAGAACCAGAAAAACCCCAGCTCAACACTTACTGCCCAGCCTCTATCCTGCATAGGGTCTTGTGGCCTCTTCTCCAAAGGCATGATACTTACTGAGTTTACAACACTATAGTTAGAGATTTATTAATACTTTGCTGGAGTGAAAGTTCTATTCAGCACACAGTAGATAGACTCTTAGGAAGACTAGCCTTGGAGGAACACAAGATTAGCACACCAGCCCTGGGTGTTCTTTAAGACTAAACGACCCATCCTTTCTCTAGGACAATGGTTGTCAACTTCCCCAATTTCCCAAATAGGCCTCTCTTCCGGGCCACTGAATTTTGAAAACAATGAAAAAGACACAAAGTTTCATCAGAGATTTCCTTAACAATAATTCTGTTCAGGGTTCTCTGTTCTCTGTTCACTGACTCTGGGGACGCTATCACAACTGAAACTTTGTATCCATAGCAGCTCCCAGGAGTATCAGGGCCCCAGCACTGGTTCCACAGAAAACAGCAGCGCTGACTCCTGGGCCCAGGAGTGCCCCCGGGAGAGCACTTGGCTATAAAGCAGAGAGGCCTTTCTCTCCAACCCAAAGCTCCGAACCCTGGCGATGGGAAGCCTGGCCGTGCAGCCCCTTCTCTGGGCTATTGGTCTCTTCTGTTGATGGTTCCTGGGAGATACACGGTCCCTCTTAAGACTGTGTTTTACAGATTCTGGCTTGCCTACCCCAATATCCATTCTCTCTCTTCCCAAGTAACAAAGTCCTTGGCTTTGTTCAGTGTGGCAATGTTACTGTAATTTTACCCAGGCCACACTCTTCCTAGCCGACACTGCAGCTGAATATCCCTATGTAACTAAATTCTGGCCTAAGTATTTCCTGATAGTCTATTCAAAAGGGAAAGAGCAGACCTCTGTCCTGCTTCACCGTGGGCAGACTGCAGGTGTGATGGACAACACATTAGGAAAGAAGGAAGAGCAAGACAGGTGCTTGACAGCAGTGGGGCTGCCCCAGCAGCCTTGGATTGCGCACTTCCAGAATTATCTTGCTTGATGACAGACTTCTATCTTGTCAAAGCTACAGGGATTTTTGTTTGTTATATGAAGTCAAACCTAACCCTAATTGACTGTTTCCTTCCTTTACTGATTACTTATTCAGTCCTTCTGCTAAAGCACTGGGGTCACAAAGACTGAGTGAGCTCCCAAAAGCTTACAGTGGGAAACACAGACAAAAAGATACTTGTAATACAGCATAGTAAAGACTTGGACAGAGATATTGCCAAGGTGCTGTGGTTTCTCCTTTCGGCAGGAAGGTGAGGTCTTTGAAAAAGAAACTGACAGAGGTCTAAGGAGAGACGTTGGTCGAGGGAATGACTCCGGGAAGACGACTTACTTTGGTTGGATTGGCGATGACTCGTTTGCCTTTCTCTTCTAGCAGGGGTCCCAGTTCCGCCAGTTCCACTGTGTCAGTTTCCCTGTTACTGGCAGGAGCCCCATTGCTCTGTGCCACCGCAGATCCTTTGTGCGAAGACATCTGGCCGGTACCTCAAGGCCCTGCAGCTTCAGCTTGGGGAAAGGTTGGGGTCTCTCAGCCCCAGGGGGCAGAGATCTCCCTGTGATGGTAGTCACTGAAAGCAAACACAAACGTGAAGGGTTGACAATTTATTCCTCTTAGTTTCATTTCTATAATTCAATATTGAATAAGACACAGCTAATCAACCCATACCTGTTTCCAATTCTAAAACCAGTTAATTGGGTAAATGAAATCTATTCCTGTCCTCCCTCTTTAATGTCACCCTTTACCCAGAACCTTACTAATCTCACAGATAAGGCTGAAAATATAACACCTAACTGCTTGCCTTCAAAAGATCTGTGGTTACTGCACCAAACTGGTACCACAGAAAAACAGCTACCCACCCTGAACTTCCTCCCACAGTTATGAACCCCACTGAATGAAGCGGGTCTTGCCTGCCATTCCCAAAGCTCATTCTGCCCAAGAAAGGCCTCACTCTGAGACTGAGGAACGAAACTATGAAGCTAACACCTTGCTGCAATTACTACAAGATCATCCAGGCTTAGAAATAAATTAAATGCCACTGAACTCAGTTGAGCTTCATCTACAAATGCTCTGACAAATGTGCTGTGCATACAAAAGGAACCTGGTTGTGGGACACATGCCTAGTGGTTAACTTCTTTGCAAGGTTTACTAATTCTATTATAGGATCATAGCCTGGCTTCAACACTTGGATAACAAGCTTTCATCACAATCTCTTCTTAAAGCAAGCAGTAACTTACCTGGAAGCAGGAAGTTGAAGACAGGGAGGCAGCCTTTTGCCACACACATACCTAATAACCGGCTCTGCAAGAGCTTGTCCCAGCCACCACAGCCCATAATCTAAGCATCATTCAAATTAGTTTGTCAGAAACTAGAGACAAGCACATGGATCCTTTAGGAACACCAGAGAAACCCAGGATTCAGTTTTCTAGGAAAAACCTCAGAAACACTTTAAGTTTTGCTGGGTTGGATTTTAGTAACAGTCTTTACTCAGGTCTCAAATAATATTGAAAAGAGAGGAAAAGTTTCTAAAGATTCCCACTATGTTATAAATTACTAGTTCTTTTTTCCCCCAGGGACAATGAACTTTATTACTCCTAGTAATAGCAGTAGCCAGAATATTAGCATTTTCTTGCATTGGCTACCCAAGCCCCAGTTACCACAGGGCAGTGCAAAGAGAGCCACGTACCACCTGCACCTGGAGTGGGCTCATTAAGGGAGGCAAACTTACACTTAGGAAGCCCAGATATTTTGTTAATATGTTGGACAGTAAACACAACTTTGCTCCCAAAGGAGACACTATCATCCATGGCTGTGCACTACATATACTTTGACATCTGGTACTAGTTCTTTTTTATCTGAGAGTAATAACAATTCCTTCTCAGGGATTATAAATCTGTCTGTCTGTCTGTCTGTCTCTCCTTCCCTTCCCTCTTTCCCTCCCTCCTAGAGCTGGGACAACCTTCTTCTCCTGCCCCTGGACATCAAGAACTCCAGGGATTCTGGGACTTGCACCAGCAGCCCCTTGACCTCAGTCTGAGCCAGCTAACAGCTTCCCTGGTTCTCTGCCTTGCAGATGGCATATCGTGGGACTTAGCCTCCATAATCGCATCAGCCAATTGACCTAATAAATCCCCCCTCTGTCTATATCTACCTATCTGTCTGTCTGTCTATCCATCCTATTGGTTCTCTCCTGAGAACCCTGACTAATACCCCAGGTGAGGGTAATCCTCAAGTTTCACTCGTGAGTGATGCTATGCTCGACCCACCAGCACAGCTGAAAGCAACAGGCAAATCTAGTCCAAGCGAGCAAAAACAGTGACATGCTGTACAGCAGACCTTCCTATGGTGTCAACACACAGACAGTTCCTCCTCCTTCAGTGTGCAAGACTGACAAGATGCCAGCACACAGTCATAGTCAACAATTGTGCTTAAGGAGAACAGGAAACGGGAGGCCCCTAGAAACCTCAAGAGATAGGCAGCCCACGTGAGAAGAAACATTGGGAAATCTTTCTCAATAGGCTGACCTCAAAACATAGTTCCTCAAAGTGAAGCACTACTGAATAAACAGCTTTACTAAGATATACTTTAGACTGTGAGCAAAAAACATCAATAGGTTTGGGCATCTTGGAGATGTCTGAAAAGAGCAGCACACTTAGCTTAGAATATTGCTGCCCGTAATTTAGAGCAGACCACCAGGGCAGAAACAAAACCCTCTGGTTCTGGTATGCAATACATGGATCATAAAATAATACATATCCCTAATTCCGGTCAGAACCCATATTTCAAAATGAATGAACGCATGGGGCAGATTCCAGCCAGCAAGTACATGAGTTAGCTCCTTGCTACTAGGGAAGGGCTTGTGTTCTTTTTCTTGTACTTGGGGGGCCTTCTCTTATTCTTTTTCCCAAAGCAAGCCAACACATTCACTGAATATGTAGCAAGTGTATTCAGTATTAGCACCCTAAGGCAAAAGTATTGTTCGAAATACAAGGTTGAACAAGTTATGTCATTGTCTTCAGAGAGCCTATAATCAGATGACATAGGTAGTTTGTGATATGTACAAAATAAGTGACACAATGTCATTGCTCCAGGAGGGCAGTGGAGGGAGAGAATCCCTCAGCTAGAATGGTCACACACTAAATTCAGTTATTTTGAGTGCTATGTAACCAATTTTACTTGAGGCAATGAGAATAATATAGAGAAACTTTAAGTTGGGCAGTTAGGGTCCAAAGATGGTATGCGGAATCCAGCTTGGCATTCTTACTATATAATTTCATCATTTGATCTGAAAAGTTTTTATGCCCTCAAGTCTGCTGGCCGTCAAGTCTTTTCCCTTTTCAGTTCAAATAATTTTCTGTTAATTCTCCTGATTCCTTCTGGCTCCTCTACAACTAGCTCCTACCCCCAACTCCCCATAACCTAGACCCAAAGTCACCAAACCTAACAGATACCCCAGTTAACTCACAAACCAGCCATCAGCTACAACTCATCATACAAAATATATCATCATGCATTAAAGTACATACAATGGAGGTCAATGGAGATCATGTCATCATAGTGAGCAATGTCCATTGTCCAGTTTGGTCTTCTAAACTGTAGCGACACAGAGACAGGAAAGGGAGAGAGAGGGCTCGGAGGTCTGGCAAGAAAGAAGAGCAAATGACACCAGGACCTGAAAACATCACTTCTGTGGGGTGGGCCACTCACAAACAACTGACACACTCACAGGCAAATGTTTTAGTCCATTATATAAAATCAGTACAAACCCCTAAGGTGTTGGACTCAGAGAGCCAACCTTCTATGTCCTTATGTATTTTAGAGAAAACACTTTTTCCCTCAAACCTGCCACACCCAACATAGCAAATTATAATTGAGCCAAACTCCACTGACTGCATTTTTTATAGGATTTCTTCAACTCAAGCTAATAAACCTTTACCACTAAGCTTTCCAACTGGATAAATCTAGGATATTAGAGTAAAGCTGTAGAGCGGGGAGGTGTTTGTGCTCCTATAAATAAGATAATCCTGGGCCAAACTTGGGGAAAAGATTGATTCTTAATCACTAGCCAGTAAGCTGGAGAGTTATTTTACTTAAAGTCTTGGAGACATTTATACTGTGAACCAGTTCCCAAGTTTTCCAGACTATAGCATACTCCTTCCCTGGAGTCAAATGCACAAAGCTTCTTTCAGGAGTTTTTAAAATCTGGGGTCCCTGGACCCTTAGAGATTCCATGGGTAGGCTCTATCTATGCCTAACTTGATTCTCATTGTTCTAAAGCAAGGTCAGTCTAGCAGTATAGACAAAGGACACAGCTATCTTTCCCTGTATCTACTCTCTTTGTTAGGGAGGGTAGTTTCACAGCTTTGTTGGAAAAAAATGAGTCAAGGCAATGGCACATGTTTGAAATTATCAAACTGCAGTCATGGAGCCTAAGCTCTCCTACCGCCAAGTATTCCAGAGTCTGAAGTGGAAAAGCACAATCTAACTTTCTTTGTAGCTCTTACCCAGTTAAAGCTATCCCAACAGAAGAGGTCTTTTTGATCTCCAATAGAGACAGGTAAACTTTCCTAATGCCATAAAAAATAAGAAAAGTAAATAGTACACAGGTGTATGAGGGATCTTCATGCCAACCTCTGTTTTTAATACCCATTTTCAAGTACATTACAGGTAGATATATGGTCAGTACATTGCACAATATAGCACCCACTTTATACTGTGTACCCCAGAAGCCCCAATGAAACAAAAGCAAACTAGGTGCATGCCTAAAAGCCAATTGAATGAAACTGGTTTAGTTAGAAGGCACTTTGAAGGATTTTTAAAATCCTTATTGATAGTTACAAACTTTATCAATATCATTCCTGCTCCTGACATTTCTGAGCAGGAAAAGGGAATCAACTTCAAGCATGGCGAGAAGAACAAAGTCTAGTGGTCCATTAGGGACAAATGGACATTAAGGACAAATTTAGGAAAAAACCCTATCATAATTAACAAAGCTTTAAGCTATAAAGGTGACTATTTAGTTCACCAGTGTGATCACAAGGAGACGAGACAGGGTAACACAGCAAGCACTTCAGTTTGGCTTTGCATTACAGGAGCCAAAGGAAATTTCCTAGGGAAATAGAGAACAACTTTGCTGGCCTAGAAAGCAGGGGACATTCTACCCTTTATTAATCTAAGCATATTTATTATTTACAATGCGCCTGGTGCTGTGGCTACAGAGACAAGGCAAAGAGAAGAGTTAGAGGTTTGACATGGTTGCTGGCCTCTACTTTAAGAGGGAGAAACAACTTGTTTTCTAATAACATTACTGTTAGACTAAGTGCCACTAAGTGCTAGAGGAATTCAGAAGGAAAGCTCAATTTTAGTTGAAGCGATCAGGAACATTTTGTGGAAGATTTAAGAAAGGATCTTGATAGGCAGAGATGGGAGTAGGCATTCCAGAGAGAGTACATGGTGTGAACAAAGGCATCAAAGAACACAGCTCCCAGGGCAGTGAACAACCCGCCCTTCCACAAATGAATCTTGGAAAGACAAAATGAGGCCAGACTGGAGAAACTGAAAATAGCCTGAAAGCCTACTTAAGGTGGTGTCCTTTGTCCATTAGTACTGGGGATCCAGGGGATTAATGTTGCTTCCTGTTACTTTTCTGAGGTTCTCTTTTACTTGCAGGCAAAGTGGTTGCTTATTTATTTATTCCTTGAGAATCACGCAATTTCTTGACCACTGAGAAGAGAAGGCTTTCAGATTCTACTCTGCAACTCCGTACAGTTTTGTGGAGGTCCACCCTAAGATGGATCTTCACAGATAACATCAGTTTTTAAGATTGATTCCCCAAGTACCAACCACAGTATAGGAACATAAAAGCTACTCCTGGAATAAAGAAATTTAGTATGTGCAAGCCAGGGGCCCTGACATTGCAAAGCTGAGTGCCACCCTGTCTAAATTCCTGGCAGTATACAGATGCGATACCACCTCGAGGACAGCAGTTGCCACCCAACCACTATGGACAGAGAGAAGCAGTGAACAGACCTCACTATTACTTCATTTCAGAAAGGAACAAGCCATGATCGTCTTCATTTAAGACGGCAGCCTACATATTCTCCGCTGCGTTTTCTAGGTTACCTTCTCAACACTTGAGGGAACTACTGTGGTGAATCTAGTAAAATACCATGGCCTCCAAGTGCTCCTTTGACACAGGAAACTGTGTAAGCAGAAATGCGCCTTGTCAGGTTCCCCTTCTCCCAGGAAGCACCAGAAACTGAGCGAAAGCACTTACCAATTTTGTTTTCTTAAAATCGGAGGCTTTAAGAATATAATTCTCAAACATAAGATAGCACACATCCATCCTGGATTTCTCAGGGAATGAAATTTCATTTTCCCCCCAAATAGTTTAGGTTTTTAGCCCCATTTCAGCTATTAGGATTACCTTAAATCCGTGAAGTGTCCACCGACCGCCCCTCCGACCCCACCAAGGTGGGGGCACTGTCACGGTTTCACCCGCCAAAGACTGTTGGTGGAGAAACCCTGGGCTGCCCCGGCCACCGAGGACGGTGTTCCCCGGGGAGAGGGGCGGTTCCGCGACCTGAGCCCGCAGCACCCCCTCCCCACGCGCGGCGGCGTTGGGACGAGGCTTAGCTCTGGCCGTCCGGTCCCGACCAGGGCTGGACACCCGCGGGGCTGAGGACACAGCACTCACCGGCCTGTCGGAGCCGGGGACAGCAGGACGCGAGCAGCCCACCGCGCCCGGACAGCCTCGGAGGGCGTCCCGGCGGCGGCGCGCGGTGGGAGGGGCCGGAAATGTTTACAGCTCGCGCGCCGAGCAGCCGGGAGGCCCGGCCGGCTCCGGGGCGGGGGCGGGACCCTCGGGACGTCGGGGCCCTCGGGGCGTCGGGCCGGGTTACCCGCCCCCCGGCTGCCCCGCCTCAGGCCCGGGCTGCGGCGCCCGGGGTCCCCGCGCCCAGACCGAGTGCCCGCTCCGCCGTCAGCCCGGGAACTTACAGCGGGAGGGCAGGCTCTGCAGGGGGCCGCGGTCCCCCGCGCTACATCCCGCGGCGCTGGAGGCGGCCTGCGGCCGAGCGGCCCGGGATCTTCAGCGCCCTCGCCGCGCCGGAAGGGGCGCGCGACTGCACGCGTCACCTCCGCAGCCGCGTCACCTCCTCGCGGACTCTACCTCGCCCCTCCAATCGCAGGCCTTGCTCCGGGAGTCCCGGCCACGGGGACAGGCCCCTCCCCTCGGCCGCACCTCCCGCGCCCGGCCCCGCCCCCGCCCCGCCCCCGTCGCAGGCTCCGGCGGTCGCCAGGCTCTGCCCTGGCCGGTGCGACCCCAGACTCCCACCTGGTCAGTCACAGACTGGAGCGCGTGATGAAGAAGGAATTTCAGAGCATTAGACCGAACCCTGGGAAGGAATGCTGACTTTCCTACCGGGCACCTTGTCGCCTGCGCCGGGAATTCCCGGCATCTCCTCTGTCACCTACGCCGGCGGTTTTATCCCCAAAACCCTGATCCCTCTTCTTCAGGCGCATGGTCCCTCCCTCCCTTCCTCCCACAGATTATTCAGTGGGCGCCTACCATGTGCCAGGCAGTTTGGCTCCTGTTGTTTCTTGTCGGAGACAGCGGAACTGTTCCTAACTAGTCTTGCTTTGAAAGTCCCCGGCTCCGGCCAGTGCTCCCACATGCACCCGGAGTGCACCTCTGGGAGACGGCGCAGGGCGGTGCTGCGCTCACCTGAACCACACAACGCAGCCGAGCATTTGAGGGTCTGACAACTTTCTCAATTCTCCCGAGGACGGTGTGCAAATAGTGCCATTCTAAAGGTAGAGAAAGTAACTCTTTACAATCTTACAGGGATGCCTCAGGACAGCGGAATTAATTCTCTGGGTGCCAGTTAAAAGGTTGGGCTCTGGAGTCACATAGGCCCAGGTTTCTGTCCCTGGCCAGCCTATGATCTTGAGCACATTACTGAACTCCTCTAAATAATAATTACATCATCTAAAAAAAGGGAATAAAATGATACTGTTTCATTGGGTCTTTGTCAGGATTAAGTGAGATAATTCATGAAGGCTCTTGGCACGAGGCTTGGCCAACGTAAGTGCTTCATAAACATTAGCTATTATTGTGTGGCCCACAGTATAAAACTCTCAGAAACTTCCCAGTGTCTACAAGATTGAGTTCAAGTTTCTTCAGCATGGCATTACCTGGCCCATTACAAGCCGGCTCTAATCTACTCTCAGGCCTCATCTTTCTCCATTTTCTCTCTGGCATGTTGGACCTCGGTGAACTTCTCCTAGTTCTCCAAATGTGAATTTTTCTCTTTCATTCCAAGTCCAGGCTTTTGCACATGCTGATCCTTCTGTTGGATCGCCCTTCTCCGGTTGTCTGCTGCAAGATCCAAGTAATTTCCAATGCCCCATTTTGTCTTTGGCCTAAGACAATCCTAAATTCACATTCAGGCTCTGCCAGCCACTGACCAGCTAGCTGTACGACCTCTGGCAAATCCTTAATCTTTGGCTCAGGATTATCATAAGGATTAAATTATATGATCTAGATAGAGTACTTAGCACAGTACCTGGTACATGGTTGTTAACTAAAAAATGTTAATTCTCTTTCTCCTCTTCCTCCTTTTATAAATCTTTCTCAACCCTTTCCCATCTGCACCTTGTATGTATCTCTGCTGTAGGGTTAGTCACACTGTGTCGTAACTATTTGTCACTTATGTGTCTTACGAGTTTTTTGGGGTTCTAAGACCAGTCTTGGTCACCCTTGTATCCTCAGGGCCTAGCACAGTGCTTGGCACACGATAGGTCCTTAGTAAATGTTTGCATGTTGAGTGGATGAGGCAGAAACTTGTGCAAGACAAGGAATGGTGAACTTCCGTATGGGAAATTCTCTTTGCAGGGCTGCCTCACTATCTGAGCCCAAAAATCCTAAGCAAGATTTTCCTTTCTGGAGGTGACGTAGCTGAGACTATGTCTTATGAAACACAGTATCAGACACATACTAGCTGATCAAGATATTCCTGATGGCATACGACCAACAGAATTTACTGAAGGCTCTGCCCTATGGAGGGGTAAATTCTAAGGGTCCCACAAGCCTTTCTCTCAGGGTTCCCAGAGACAGCAGTACTCAGTTCCATGTAGAAGAGCAATGCTGATGTTCCTCCGGAGCCCAATGCATTGTTTTGTCCCAATGAGACTAACAAAGAAGAATGAAGAGGCTGCCTAGTCCTACCTTGGGAGAAGGGAGTGGATTGGGTCATGCTCTCATAGCAGAAGGGAAGGGCGCTCAGGACAGATGGGCCCGGGGGAGGCCAACTGTGTCCAGGAACCAACAAGTCTGGCTGGTGATGTCAGGTTACTTTTTAAAGGAGAAGGCTTCTCTTCCAAACAGAAAGACAACACTTTGATTTATTTGCCAGGTTTCCTGAGGGATAAATATGGTGAAAAATGGGCCAAGAGGAAGAAGGGGAAGAGTGGCCAAATCAAGGGACCGCTGTGAGGGGTCCCTGGGCTCAAAAAACAACCCCTCTAACCTAACGTGTTCTTCCTCCACTGAAAAGCCCTGAGGGAGTGGTGGAGCTCTGGCTCTGCTGAGACAGCTGCTGAGAGGATCACTGAGTCTGGTGGCAGCTCACATTTCAGCACACGGTACAACTGCTCAAAGGCTCTTTGGAAGACCGGGAGAATTCAGTGCTGGGAAACCCTCCCAAGGTCCTCAGGCCTTTGGAAATAAGGACCCCAGATACGACAACCCCATAGGTATCACACAGGGGCCGCAGCTCTGTTTATTTGCATAGCCAGAGGTTCCTACCACAAGCAGCAGCCTTAGATTACTGGTAGCCATTTCCCTCGAGCCTGGGCAGGGGCCGAGAGATGCAGACACAAAAATACGTAGTTCAGATTCCTTTCTCGGAGGTCTGGAGGTCTGAAAAAACCATTTCCTCCTCTATAAGTCTAGAAGTCTGCTCAACTCACACTCACATATATAGAATTCACCCATAGGTTAAACACTGAATAGTAAATAAAACCCATTGCACAGACTGCTCCTTCCATCACAGACACAAAGAAGGTGGGAGTGTGATGCTATCAAGGAACCAGTCTTGGAGCTAACATACCTGCTCCCTTCTTTTCTTACCCCGTGGAAGAGACAGCTTCATGAGCCTCACCTGGATCTCCTATCACAGGGAGATTTGGGGGGCCTTCTAAAGAATGACTCAGTCTTGGCCTTCTTCTATGGCCACAGGAATGTTGTTCTTGCAGGTACCATCCAGATTTCAGCTCCAGAGTGAGACACAAAAGGCTGATACTCTCAGGAAAGGAATCTAGGGCTTATAGTGCTTGAGTACTGCCTGGGGACAATTGTAGGGAAGCTGGGGGATGCTCAGTATGTAAATCGCATCTTTTGTGAGTAGCCCAGTTTGTCCAAGTTGGGATGGCAGGCCAGCTGCACCATTGGGGGTGGCCCACAAAGCAGCAGCAGCACATCATCTCCTGGGGCGGGCAGGTGCTCCCGGATCATGTCGGCAGTCACGAAGCCCTTGCTGTAGGCCCAACCTGAAGTATAGGGGAGAGGAGAGAATTGATGCTCCAGACATATGCTGGCAAGGGGGTGTGGTGCCATGAGGATGGGCCTTGGGGAAGGCCCTGAAAGGCTCCCGAGAAGGTATCAAGTTGTAGCAGCAGCTGGCTGGGGACACTCAGCCTGCGTCAGGCAGAGCCTCAGCAGCACAGCCATCCGCCCCCGCGGCCCACCTACTACACAGGAGCCCGAAGGAAAGGGACCAGGAGACCACTCTGTCTGTGTACTAGGACATGGGAGTTTGGCAGTGTCAGGGAGGGTTGGTGTCACTGAAACCAGAACTCACAGAGGGGCAAGGCCTTGCTTTTGACGAAGAGGGGGTAGTGGGATGTCCAGAAATGGGGAGGATACCTTCCGGTGGATGATCCAGAGTGAACCAGAGCTTAAAGCGGTTGGGATGTCGGGCCTGCAGTTCCTCCAAGTCCTCCCGCAAGATGATGTCTTTTTCAGTCTGAAATGCAAAGGGGAAGGGAAGTCTTTAGGAACCTTCTTAGGCCCACCTAAAAAACTTTTTTGCTGTAACAATTTTACTACCAAGACAGAAAAAAAATGTAAATAAATGCTAAAGTTCTAGGGAATAAGCAAGACTTGCAATGCTTTTAGGAAGTTAGGATGAGGGTTGGGAGAGGGCAACAGTCTTTATCTACATATTTGGAAGGAATAAAAGATGGAATATTTACCCAAGAAGATCCAAGTTTCTATGCTCAAGACTAGATGCCTTAAATGTACTCTTCTTTCCTTGGGGGCTAGGGAAGGAATTTACCTCAATGCTCTGTCCTTTTCCCTCCTTATTGTAGTATAGGGTCTTGTACTTGGCAGAGGCTAAAACAGGCACCAGGCCAGTCCTGCCCATTGGTACCACTCTTTCAGCCCTTCCCATACAGCAACTTTAAAGTCCCAGGACTGAGAAAAGCAAACAAACCTGGTTGGCAAAAAGCAGAAAACACTGGGTTGGATCTTCAGGGACTTTCAGGATGGCTTGGATCAGCTGCAGCATTGGGGTGATTCCTGCATGAAGATACCCCACAGTGAGATGGGGTGGTGGCCACACCTTCTGCCCTGTCCCGGCTCCTTAGCTGACCCATCTGGATTCTACTCATTCAGCACTCCACTCTATTTTCCTTTACTATCCTAATCCTCTCAACTCCTCCTGCATATGCTTCAGCACCTACACTTCTGGATGTCTTCAATATTCACGTAAGTTGGTATTGTGGAACTCCATCTATAGAACCAACCTGAGACTCTTCCTCTGACTGTCCACTGGAACCCAGGACTCAAATGTCACAGATGACTACAAGTACCTCCTGATTCAATGACGAGGGTCTGGAACACTCTACTTGCAGAGGTTAAGTGCATGTACTTTGGAATCAGGCAGAGCCAGGTATTAATCCTGTTTCTGGCCATTACCAACTAAATAACCAGGTGGAAAACATTTAACCTCTCTGAACCTCCATTTTCTCATCTGTAAAAGGGAAAGGCTAGTACCTACTTCATAGATACATATATAAGCATCTAATTTATGTCTAATACATCATAGTATATTAGACTACACAGTGCCCAATATTAGATTATACAGTGTCTAATACCTAGTAGTGTCCAGTGCTAATTTTCTTTCTTCCTGACTAGTCATTCCTACCTGCTTCTCTCTACTCTAACCTAAAAGGTATTAGATCTATTCAATGGGAAGAGAATCACTACTTGATTTGTTTCTCCCATTCTATCAGTTAAAAACTTTTTTCAGTTTCTACCTGCTTATGATTTTGTTTTTCAGATACTGGGGATCTCTAGGCATTGCTGGGAATCCCCTGATGAATAGCTTAGCTATTATTATCAAATCTTCTGAGGGTCACTTAGTTTGCATGGCAACAATCAACAGTGGGTAGGAGAGCCTGGTCCCTCAAAGGAATGCACCTGTTCCGCCGGCAATCATTCCCAGTTTCTTTGCCACTCGGGGTTCTGGTGGAGATTTCTTATTGGGCTGAATGTTAAACTGCCCTGAGAAGTCAAGTGAAGAGAGGGGTAGAGGAACAAAGTCAATATAGACAACGAAGAAAACAAATGCAGAATTGAAGATATGCCCAAGCCCAGTTTAGCAGCTGCTATGAAATCTGATCCTGGAACTTGGGTGGAGGTTTGAGTTGCGCCAGCTACGACAATAATACACTCAAGGGACAATGGGGCCAGGGCTATGTGTCTACCAGTCAGTTCAGGGCCACACAGTACATAGCAGTTGTCTCCGGCAAAGGGTCACTCCCGGGTGAGGGCGACAGGCATGGGGCCAGGTGTGCCTCTATTTTCCCAAGAGTCACGCAGCAGTGCCGGGGGCTTGCTAATGCACTCAGCTGTTCCCCTGGGAAGGGCTGAAAGCTATCTCTGGCTCTCTGCACAGCTCAGCCAGAGGAGTGAATCTTTGCGGGGGGCGGGGGGGGGGGATGAGAGGCATATGTTTACTTTAGTAATCTCCACAGCTGTCACAGCACAAGAGCTCATGTGGACAGGGAAAGGGAACTGTTCCCTGGGGCAAATGGGGCTGAGAAATATACCTTTCTGTAGTGTTGGTGTTATGTCTAGATGGAACGGTGGCACACACTTGGTTACACACATGGACATGGAACGGTTACACACATGGACACGCATAGTCACACTGTGCCAAGAGGACTGTGGGAGCTGGAGAAGTGGGAGCCGGGCTCAGGAAGACAGGTCATTACCTTTCCCAGCGTAAGTGAGCAGCCCACTTGGCCCCCGAAACTCCACCACATCCCCAATCTTCAGGCTATTCAGGTACTGAGACATCTTTCCTCCTTCAGGAAATTTGGGGTGCACACCCTTTAGGTAGACCTGATTAGACAGAGAGAAAACGACCTTATTTGGAATGTCACTGGGTTCTGAGCCCCAAGTTGACTGAACCTCCCTGAGGCTGGGGCAGGGATCACACATGTTCTGTTTTTCCTAGTCCACATACTTTCCTCATATCCACCAAGACATGTGATCTCCTATCAAATAAGTCTTGGAAGTTTCTACAAATCCCAGAAAGAGTGGGGTAAGCAGCCACCGTGGTTCTTTCTTACCCCCTTACCTTGATGACAAGATCCACGTAGCCTTGATCCTCATCACTGGTGACGGGAGTGTATGGCCTGATGACCAGGCTGCCATCAATTCGTGCAGAGAGGTAGATATGTTTGCCTGGGGACCATGCAGAGAGCTACACAAGGGCTGCTTGTGGATGTGCTGCAGCCCTGTCAGCTCTCAAAATACTCAGAGATGTTTGCGAGAACATGATGTCTTGCTTCCTGCTATGGTTCTAAGGCGCTACCAGGCAGGGACGATTCACCCCTTTGAGCCCTCTGTTGGATCTCTCACAAGCCCCCCGCTGGAGAAACTCTTATCAGTTACTGCCAGGACCTTGGCAGCAGCAAGTGAGTCAAGGGTCCGGGCAGTGGGAAAAAGTTAGTGTTTGCTCAGGGGGAATTGAGAGCAAATCCTGCAGGAAAGAGGGAAGACAGTTGAGTGTTAAAGATGGGTGGGGGGCACAGAAGCCACACCCTAGAAGGGCCATGGGCACTTCACAGCCTGGAGGATCCAGAGCCAAGTGGGGGAAGGGCATAGTGTGTGGAGGCAATAGACTGAAGTAGTGTGTTTCACAAGACCCCAGAAAGGGAGTCACTCTTTTTGGGTACCAGGGGAAGCAGCCCACTCCACACTTTCCTTACCCACAGGCAGCCCCAGAATGTGGTGGGCGGTGGGCAGGGCAAAGCGGAACCTCTTGGTGTTGTGGCTCACAGTCTGGAGGATGGATGACACAAGTGTTTTACCAAGCGCGGCTGGCTGCCAAGTCCCTTGGGTCATCCCAACAACCATGGATGCTGTCCCCTTCATGCCAGGAGAACTCTAGTCCCCTCCTCTTCCCTGGCCCCTTCTTCCACAACTTACCGTCTTGTCCAGCAGTCGCAGCAGGTACTTTTCACTGGGGTCCAGGAGAGTGACCTGAGGCCGGCGAGACCTCCGAACCAAGTAGGAGCCCAGAGCCAGGCCGAGCAGGCTGAGCAGCCCCACCCCCAGGGAGGCCAGCAGGGCTGAGCTCTGTGGGCAGAGGAGGCAGCGTGACCGCCACGCTGGGGAAGAGCGCAGGGCGTGGGTGGGGACCGACCAGCCGCCCCAAGGGTGGCGATCCCGAGCTCCGGCGCGGAGGCATGGCAAGGGCAGAGGGGTAACCTGAGCAGGGTCCCGAGACGGAATGTGCGGTACCGGGACCCCAGCATCCAGGGCGGGTCCGGAGCCTTGCGGGGCGGGGTGGGCGCTGAGAGCCCCTGGTCTGGAGCCGAGTGCCCAGAACCGGGTAGGGCGGGGTCCTCTGGTGCAGGATATGGAATGAGGGTCTCACCGGCTGGATTCCCATGACGGAGCGCGGTGTCCTCCACCATCCGACAGTCTGACAGATCCCACAATGCGCCGCGGGGCGGGCCTGGGGGCGGGGCCTGGAAGGAGGCGGGGACGATCAGCGGGCCCGGGGGCGGGGCCTGGCGGGAGGCGGGACCGGCTGCCTTGGCACCCCACCATTCCCTGTGCAACTCGGTGGCCCATGGGCCTAGGATCTCCAGTACTTATCTAGGATCTTTTAAGACCCTCAGCTCCAGCTCTTCCTTCCCAGCCTTCCGGTCCCTGCCACTTCGACCCGCTTATCCCCCCGAATGGGATGGGAGTTCTGTCTAACGCAGAACCATGCTAAACTGGGGGCTTGGAAATCTCCGAGTCTGCCAGTGCTAAACAGAGAGTATAAAGTCAGAGACAGGCTCAGAATAGAGCAGGAGGGCCTGAAATTAATTATTGTGCGGTCATCTTAGGTTTTCACCAGAATGAGTTGCAGAAAGAGAATTGAACAGCCTGGCAAAGTCTCTTTCAGGAATGAACAGAGGCATGGCAACTTCATCTCCCTGTCTCTCTGGTTTTGTCCACAGCGCCAGGCCATCAGGCCATCAGGATCTCTCAGGTGCTTCCTTTGGGTCCAAGCCAAGCTTCACGTCCTGATCTGGGTTCTCATGCCCTCGGGATCAAAAACCTAGGCTTTTGACAGGCACGGTGGCTCGCATCGGTAATCTCAGCACTTTGGAGGCTGGGGCAGGAGGATAGCTTGAGGCCAGGAGTTCAAGACAAACCTGGGCATCATAGTGAGACCTCATCTCTAGAAAAAAACAACAACAACAACTATAATATTAACAATAAAAGAGCACGGAGGCTAAGTTGGGGTTTTAGGACTGAGCTCTGTTGGCAGCAGAAGCATGGGACTGGAAGAGGAGGAATAGATGGGGTGAGCCACTGGAACCACAGATTTGCCAGGATGACCATACTTTCTCATGCGTGAGTTTCCCAACAAGAATGACGTTCGTTCTTTGCTGCACAGTGATAGATGAGATCTCCACAGATGTCATTGTCAACAACTTAAATGAATACTATCTGGGCAGCAGGGACATTGGAGCCCCAGTTTTCAGTTGTAGTTGGTAAACTCTGTGGATCTGCACTCCCCAACCCCTGGTCTCCAGACCGGACAGGGCCGTGTAGCAGGAGGTGAGCAGCAGGCCACGAGTGAAGCCTGTGTTTACATCTGTATTTACAGCCACTCCCCGTGGCTCACATCACCACCTCCTGTCAGATCAGCGGTGGCATTAGATTCTCATAGGAGCATGAACCCTACTGTAAACTGTGCATGTGAGGAATCTGTTAATAGGTTGCAGCTCCTTATGAGAATCTAATGCCTGATGATCTGAGGTGGAGCTGAGGCAGTGATGCTAGTACTGGGGAGCGGCTGCAAATACAGGTTATCATTAGCAGAGAGGTTTGACCACACAATGAATGTAATGTGCTTGAATCATCCCGAAACCACCACCCCCCCAGGGAAAAATTGTCTTTCATGAAACCAGTTCCTGGTGCCAAAAAGTTTGGGAACTGCTGCTATGGATGATCCAAAAGATACTTTATTTTCCTTTTCTTCTGGGCTGGCTGAAAATGTCACTCAGACCTGGGTACTTCTTTCTCTTAATTTTTTTTTTTTTTACTTTTTATTTTTCCTTGTTTTTCTTCATTTTTTCCCAGAAAAGCAGTACTTTCTCTTAATTTTCGAAGCAGCCTGTACACTGACTTTAGGGAAGTCAAGGTGTGCCAGGGTGAGGTCCAGTGCCAATCCATGCAGAGAGGGTTCAAAAGGGGAAGGGAGGGCTCCTTCTCCTTTTCTGTTCTGTGAGACTGAGATTATGTCCCAGTGCTTCTGACACTCCTACCACTGGCTTAGTTAAGAAGCCACACTACTGATCCTGTCACTGCTCAGCTCTGGTGCGAGAGCATCTAGGCCCTCCTCCCTCTAGTAGATGATGAATGGCAAGAGAAGGGGAGGTATGGAACCAAAGGAGGGTATGACCCGGACCTGTCTCAGTGATTGTGTCTCCTGAACCCCAAAGTGGCACACTTTAACTAGCACGTGTGCATCACGGGGAAGCACAAGAGAGAATGTTTGAGACTGGGCTCATCCTGGAAGTTTTAACTGTGGGTCTCAGTAGATGACTGCGGATGCTGTAGGCGTGCTGGGCCAGGGCTGCTGCCTTGAGTTGGAGATTGGACCGATGGCCTCAGAGATCTTCCTGTCCCAGATGCTGTGGTTCTGTGATGTCAGACCAGAAGAGGAACTCAGTCCTCACCATGACTCAAACAGTAATCTGTCATTTACTCCTTATTCAGAGGAAAAGATACGCATTTATGTATTTTTATCCAGTCCAGTCTTTAAAGTTTAGGATTTATTCCTGGATAAGTAATAGAATAAAGACTAAAACATATACTGTAGGGTGAGGGGAAAGTAGAATTTCAAAGATATGTTTTATAATTTTGAATTAGGGTATAAAATACTGTGGTCCT
>CM052450.1:21631833-21648475 GCA_028533085.1 Varecia variegata | reverse complement strand
TGCCTGGAATAAAGTGCTTCACAGGGTGAGGTGTGATCAGCGTCACTCAGATTTCCTGGGAGAGGAGAGCCACCGAGAAGACCGTGGATCACCAGCAGCTTCCTGGCATCAATGTGTGGTGCAAAGAGCCTGGAAATACTGGCAGCTGTTTGGCGGAGCCACTCAGGGTCAGGATCTGACAGGTGGACCAGCACCACGACAGACTTCTGCTCAGGTTCCGAGGTCGCTTCAAACACGGACTGCAGGGTGGCCAAGAGGTAGCTCCCACGAGGATGCTGCACTGCGGAAATCCCCACCGTCAGCAGTTCTGGGGGGAGAGGGGGGGACCTTTAGCACTTCAGGATGGTGACGAGTTCCTAGAACTCTCCTCCCAGGTCTTCCCTTATGCCAATACCTGTGACAATTCACATTTCTTTTCCCTGGGAGTGTACAGTCCCGCTGAGGGGTTAATATCTATGTGATCAGAAGTTGTGAAGTGGATTCACGGATCGATACATTCAAAGACTACTGGGGGAAGCTTTATGAAGGACGAGGCTCTCTCTCATGGGGAAGGCCACAGGGTGCCAAAGGGAAACTTACTGGCTTGGCAAATTATCTTAGCCTGGCCTTGACCTTCAGAGTCATCTCAGCTAGCCCGGATCAACCAGACCTGGATTAGAGGATCTCCAGGGACCCACGTACACCCAAGGGTCTGGCCATCTAGTGCACTGAGACCCAAAGTCCACACCACCCTCGTTTCCCTCTACCTAGTGCTTTTTCCCATGGTTCCCGTGGTTCCTCTCCCATCCTGTCTTCTGCTCCCCGAGGACCTGCCATGAATGAGCTTCTCTATGGGACACCAGGTCTTCTCATCCTGTCGGTCATTCAAGGGGTGACCAGGTGGCAGGAAAACGCACTCAGGATTATAACACGCACCAAATCCCATGGCATGGCCCTCCCTCAGAGCACCCTTCTTTCCTCGTCAGAGGCCAGTCATTTCCCCGTTAGCCCTCCTTCCCTTTTCTTGTTAAACTCCCTTGTCTGGCCTTCTCCTAGCCTGATCGTTCCCTCCCATGTACTCACTCTTTTGCTGGGGAGGGGCTCCAGCCAGGACTTTGTACTTGGCATGTTGGAGTAAAGGGGACCTTTGCTGCATCTCCTTGAAGGTTTCCAGATGGTTCTTGCTTTCAGAGCTGATTTGTTCCTGAACTGACTTCCAAATTAGTTCCTTCTTTTCTTTCTGAGGATAAGATACATGTGAGCCCTGAGGTTTGCCCCAGATTCTCTGGGGACAACTAAGGAGCGGATCCCCCTTTTAGGGCAGGCTGGGCAAGCCCCGGCACCCAGTCACCAGGGAGGCCAAGTCAGGGCTCAGTTCAGTGCTCTCCCCACTTCGTCATGAGAACACACAGGCTTTCGGCAGAAGCCATGAGTCCCAAGTCGGGGAGGTGGGGCTCCCCGGGTTTGGGCGAGATGTCTGTGGGAAGGTCCTCGGCTTACGTAGAGTAAGAATTTGCCTGTCCCCACCATGGCCCACACCTAATTTCTCCTACCATTATCAGTCTGGCAAATGTCATCTAACTCAGCTTAGGCCTGTGCTAGTTTCTCTGAGATGTGCTGAACACCAATGCCTGGCCCTGTCCTTAAGGAACATGCACACAGTGTCTCAATTCTAAAGTCCTTCTTTTTGCTCAAATCTGACCACAAATGCATTTCTGAACCACTTCCCCACATCTGCCTTGTGCTTTGCTCCAGCTGATCTAAGATGTTTTGGGAAAAAATGAGGATTCCAAAACCCTATGACGACCTGTGTGGGATTTGGTCTTCTCCCTTGCAAACTATGTCCACTTGGGGAAGTGACTTCAAATCCCTTCATGTGAGAAATGGGGAGAATAAGATCTCCCGTGCCAGGCCCTGGTTGGGAGGTGGCCGGTGCCCAGGCAGTCCTCATTGGCTGCTGGTCCTGCCAGTCAGCCTGGTCCCCTAGAGGTGGGTGTGCATTGCCCTGTCCACACCTCAAATGCCCTCTCTGCATCTCTGTCCCTGTTCAAATCCCATGCATATTTCAAAGCTGGTTTATACTTTTTCTCTGACAGTCTCCTGATTGTTCTAGTATTCTCTTGTTAGAACTCCTTATGATGGGACTAGTGTTTCACATAACTGAGATAATTTCCCTCCCGCTGAAAGGTAGACAAATGGTCCAGTCTTGATCTTTGGTACTCACCAATGATACACTGTGCTCAACATGCTCTTCTTTATTCTCTTGGAAGATGAAGCCCAGGAGGACTAAGGACACAGCCGGCATGATATATGTCCATAGGCAGCAGTGCATGGTGCTGGGGCCAGGAGCCACTCTGCATAGAAATGTCAGCTGGTTATGGACCCTGACTGCCTCCCACTCAGAGAGCAAGGGGATATTTTCCTCTTGCCTGGAAGCCTGCCACTTCATTGTCCCCATCTCTCTTCCTAGACACCACTGCCTAATTATTTCTTTAACCTTTTCCCTCCCAGATCAACTCTCCCTCCTCTGCTTGTAGCCATCTAAGGAAAGACAAAGGCCAAGGAGTTTGATTCTGTTCAGCCTTTACCTTCTTTTTCCCCTCCCCGGGTTTCCGGGTGAAACTGGAGGAGCTACCTTCATTTATCCATTCTTGGAGCAGAGATCCTGCCAGAGAGGATGTGTTGCCAAGAAGAGCAAATCCAAGGTGGGGTTTATATTCTTCCCCAAAGTTCAGACTCACGCCGAACACTCCTTTTGGGTTTTATTGACAGGTAAACTGAGTCTTGTCTATTAGCTCCACACTTACTTCTGTGTCTGATCCTTTTTAGGATGATGTTAGGCAGATATATGAGGTTTTGGATCAAGTCAGAAGGACGAAGGGAAATGCTTGTTAGTATATCTTCCCCATGCCAGACTGGTAAGAAGGATGGAAGCCCAGACGTGACCAGAAATTTCTGATCATGTGAAAGTCTTCACCAGGTTTGGAGTGTTATATCCATTGACACCTTTTTGTCTAACAGAAAATGTGGCTTGAGTGTTGGCTGGAGAGCAGGGATATCTCTGAAATCTGGGAGAAAAGATGTTAATGAAGGATGGGGTCCCCGAGTGGCTCCTTTGAAGTAGCTGAAACTAGTCACCCCTCCCAGGAGACCCCGCCTGACAACCATTGTTCACCCTGAATAGGGGCTGCTCACCTATCTGGCTTCACATCATGCACCTGTTTTGTGGTGTGGTCGAGATATAGTTTCAAAACCAACTTTGCAGTCTTTTATCTCAAACCAAGAAATTTGTAAATTAACTGTCAGTTTGAATCAAATCAAAAATGGTGAATTTTGAACGATCACTTCACCTATTATAGAGCCCCATGGACGTGTCTCCACTGCCATTCCACACCTCTCTCCCCAGGCTGCTGCCATGCTCTGCTGCCTGGAGGGTCTCTTAGTCACCACAAATTGGTCCTCAACTCTCTGTTTCTCTCTTGGGCCTATGACTGCCCAGTGGGCCTCTGAAATTTCCTCCTTTCCCTCCCTTCCTTCCTTCCTGACAGAGTCTTGCTCTGTTGCCCAGGTAGAGCACAGTGGTGTCATCCTAGCTCACTGTAACCTCCAACTCCTGGACTCAAATGATCCTCCTGCCTCAGCTGGGACTACAGCTGTGTGCCACCTTGCCTGGCTAATTTTTCTATTTTTCTGTAGAGATGAGGTCTCACTATATTGCTCAGGCTGGTCTCAAACTCCTGGGCTCAAGCAATCCTCCTTCCTCGACCTCCCAATGTGCTGGGATTACAGGCGTGAACCACTGCACCAGGACTATTTGTTCTTTTTCATTACTGAGAATGTGTTTCCCATTCTTCCTCTCCACACTTACAATTATACTTACAATAGTGTTGTTTGGACAAGGCTACATATTTGAAAGCTATAGGCTTCTATCTACCTGGGCATAACTTCTTTGCACTAAAACCCTTTATTCTCCCCACCTCTTCCCGTCTTTGAATCTTTTTCTTCCAATTTTTCCTCTTCCTTTGTCCCCCTTTTGCTCTTCTAGAAACTAATCAACCAACCAACAAACAATTATTAAAAGATTTATATTAAAGTTAAGACAGAGAAGATTAAGAACAAAATTCTTGCATTAAAAATTAGATGTAATTCTGATGAAGTTCAATTTGTTTTTAATGGTCAGTGATTTTTTGGTCTTATTTAAGAAATACCATGTACTACAAGGGGGCGACGACATTGTCTTACATTTCCTTCTAGCAGCTTTATGGTGTTAGCTTTTGCCTTTCAGTCTGTGATTCATCTCAAAAGAATATTGGTGTCTGAGATGAGGTAGGGGTTGAGCTCCTTGTTTTGCACTGATATCCAGTTGTTCCAGCACCATTTGTGAAAAAGCCTTTCCCTTCCCTTCGGATTGCCTTAGTAACTTGTCAGAATCAATTAACTGTGTAAGCTTGGAGCTATTTTTATTCTTTTTAGTTTCGTTGATCTATTTGTCTATCTTTACTATTACAAATTGCCTTCCTTCCCTCCACTGTGAGGTCATAATGATGGTCTCCTGTGTTATGTAGGATGGATTTTTATGTAGAATATGAATTAGGGCTCCAATCATTATTTTTCCCATGTGGATGATCATGCATCCTTGCACTATTTATTAAAATGATCATTCTTTCCCCACTTATCTGCAATACCATCTCCATTATAAATCAGGTTTCTATATATCCCTATTTCTAGTCCTATATATCCCTATTTCCCAGGGGCCTGTGTTGTGAGTCTCCCACTGCTGCTTGTCGTAAATGCTACCATGCATTTTTGCCCGTCACTGTAATCTTTGATACCATAGCATCTGCTGGATCATATGGCCCAAGTGGCAAAGCCTCTTGTCTTATGGTCTGGACCTGCTATAAACCCTTTCTTGCCCCAGGACCCAATCTAAGCTGGCAGCTTTCAGTGTTACCCGGTAAATGAGCTGGAGCAGTGTTCCTAGGTGTGGAAAGTGTTGCCTCCAAAACCTAAGGAAGCCTACAAGGCATTGTGCTTCCTTTGTCATGGTCAAGGATGCAAAATGCCGCAATTTGTCCTTTACTCTGGAGCCCTAAAAACTTTAGTCAAGCGGCAAGTTCCTGAATGTTTGCAGGATTTCTTTCTTACCCTCTTACCAAAGCCTCCGGCATCTAAGGTACCTCTTGCTTGTCCTGCCTAAGCAGCATGATGTCATCAGGGTAATGGGTTGATATGATGTTCTGTGGGATGTCCAGGCAGTCTAAATCTCTTTGGATTATATTATGACAGAGGGAAGGAAAGTTAACATAGTTCTGGGGTAGGAATGTGAATAAATATTATCATCTCACATGAATGTGAACCATTTCTGATCTTTTCCAATCAGAACAGAGAAGAATGAACTTGTCAAATCAAAGGCTGCAGAGCATATGCCTAAGGGCTTATGAATATGCTTTAGCAATGATACCATGTCTGCACAGCAGCTGTGATCAGAGCTACTAACCGGGTGACTTTGTGGCAATCTATGGTCATTTTTCAGGATCTATCTGGTTTCTGCAGGGGCCAGACTAGTGAATGAAACAGACATATGTATGATAGAGACCACCACCCCTGTGTCTTTTAGGTCTCTAGTGGTGGCTCTACTCTGTGCCATCATCCCCCAACCTGGGATATAATACTTTTTAATTTACTATCTGGTGGAAGTATTACTTTCTGGCTAGTGGAAGGATCCTTTGTGTTCTTTCATGCACTGTTAGCATCTTGTGACACAAGCATCAGTTAGTCTTACTCACACGTTCCTGTCCTTTTTAGAAGTCTGGTGTTATTGATCTAAGGAAAGAATTTTGGATGGTAGACCCTTTTGGATAGAAAACCAGAGAAGGTCTTAAGAAGTTCCCTCCTCCCACCCATGACTCTCTAGGACAAAGAAGATATTACCTTCACTCTGCGTTTCAACATGCTGTGTCTTCTGTATTAAGCATCCTGAAAGGGCCCAGCAAAGAGATGTGTCTGACCAATTTTAAGACTTTAATGTTTTGTTACCTCTGTAGACTCTACCTCCAACCTGACCACACCCAGAACTTCCAATGGTTCTCTATGTATTTCTCGGTTTTTTAATCCAGAGGTTGATGTGCCTGACTATTAATCCAGAGGGTAGAGTGGCTGTTACAAGGACTCTCACACATTTGACCTTCTTCCCAGACTCTTCAGATAATACGTGTTTATCCAGGATGCCATTTTTGAGGAGCCCCAGCAGAATATAGTCATCACAGTCATTGATTCTGTTAGTGGAGTCATAGCCCAGTTCTACTTGCCCCTCTTCCAACTGATTCTCCTTCTTTAGTTCAGAGCCAGTCAGCACTTGAATTCGGAACACTATAGCAGGTATGTCCAAAAGCACAGTCAGATGGCTTCCAGCCTTAGCCTCCTTGATATAAAAGAAATTCTCATCCAAGCTATAGGCATTCATGAGAACAGAGCCATTGGTGACATTCAGGTTAGTGTAAATGATGGCAGCAGGGTTGCTGGGAGAGCCAGTGTCGTTTTCCTTAAATTCTTCATCTTTGAGCCTATTGAATTTGCCTTCAAAGGAAGAGTACTGGCCCGTGTGCTGGAAGAGGGAGGGGAAGAACCGGATTGGTTTTTTCTGCATGAGAATGTCACGGAAATGGGAGAGAAGGGAGTCGCAGGGCATTTGTTGGTAGAAGAGGAGAAGGAAATGAACGAAGCAGTGGAGGTCTCTGGTATGAAAGAGTTTTCCAATGAAGCCCACCTGGGAGAACTCCAGAGTCACCCAAGGTTTCCTCTCCCAGGCAGACAGTATGGAAGCAATCTGGGTGACAAATCCAGGAGCGCATTTCACATCATCTTCGATCATCAGGAAGTAATCAGAGTGGTTGGTAGCAAAGTTCATAAGGAAGGCATAATCCATGTTCCGCTTGGAGTGAAAGACTACATAGGTGGGGGTGTCATTAAAGTATTTCTTAAGGGCCTTCAAGGGAAGATAGCTTTTGAGAGGAGTAGTGATCACTACTAGCTGTCTGGCTTGGACATATGATTTAAAGAGAGTTGAGATGTTGGAGATCATTTGATCAAGCCACTTGGGGTCAGGATCGGCCAGTTGTACCAGAACAATGAAGTGTTTTCGTTCGGACAGGGAGGAAGCAAAGAAGAGAGATTGCAGGGTGTCCAAGAGGTAGCTGCCTCGGGGACGCCGCACCGAGGAAATTCCTATGGTCAGCAGTTCTAGGATCAGGGAGAAAAGAGGACATTTATCAACTTAGAGGACTGAGAGAAGTATTTGCTGTGGGTGAGGTTATGATATTGTCTTAGGTCTTTCTGTGTGCCAACTTCATGTATTCCTATGGTTATTTCACATTTTCTCTCCCCCAGGACCAAGTATAGACCATATTAGGAGTTAATATCTGGTCACAAATTGAAAATTTTTTTAAAAAAATTATTACCTTTGAAAATTATTGTGAGGGAAATGTATAAAGGTAACAAACTAAACATTTGCATCTATGTCCCCTCCCACCCAAAATTCTACTGAAAAAAACAGGAAGGTTGCCCTGAGAGAACCACAACATTTGAAGAATTCTGGAAGACAGAGAGAATATGGAATAGGGCTCATAGAGAAATAAAGGAATCTACAGTCTAAAAGACACGCAAGAGAACAACTGAACAGGTGCATCTTTCTCCAAAAAACCTTGGGGAGACTCTAAGTTCAGAGCCACCAAATACAGAGAAGAGGAGTGGGCCCTGGGCTGGTCATCTGGATAATTAATTATAGAACCATTTCCAGAACCACTGAGCCAGTGACCACCAAGGGGCTGGTGGTGGCAGCATCTACCCTCCGACTAAAGTCCTAAGGATTTTTTTGTCTAAATAATGTGTTCTGCCAGCGGAAAGCTCATGGTGTGAGTCTGGGGCTGGAGAAGACATCAGAACTGAAGCCACGGACTCCAGGTAACAGAGGTGGGAAAGGAGATACCACAGCTAACTATGGCCTTTGCCTCTAGGATAAAGCTCTACATGTGGCTCTCGGAAGTAAGTTCAGAAATGAAGAGGCTGCCAGCGGCTGTCTAAGGCAGATCAGTGAGGACATGTCTCAGATGACTTAGGACTCTACTAGAAGAGATGTGCCCAGAAGATCAGCTACCCACATCCCCCACTGACCCCATGTGTCACTCCTCCTTACAATCAAATGGAGGCAGGCTTCCATAATCACTTTTACAGAGAGGCAAATGGGGATGGCTATTTAGAACAAAGAAGTTCAAAGTTCATTTTAGATCCTCAAATATAAATCTGAAACAGGAATCATCAATACAATGGAAGATAACTCCAGAAATAGAAGCTACCAGAGGAAACAAGGAATTGAAGAATGTCAAACATGTTAAATCAATACTCAGATCGGAGAGGAAATCACATTCTTTGGCAAAAGAACAGGCTGGTATGAATCTGAAAGAGTTTGTAGAAAATATGGATGTGGGGGCTTGATCAAGTTCAGGTTAGATTTTTGGGCAATAATACTTCACGGGTTGGTGATGTGTTCTTCCACGTGAAGGCACATAATGGCAGGTTGTGTCTGTTTTTATGATGTCAGCAGCCTTCGATGTTCAATGCCTAGATCTGTTAATACATTAAGGGTTACAATGCACTGATATTCTAAGTCAAGCATTTCTTCATTGATTATCTGGAATGTTCTACAAAGAGAAAATTCCCCTCATTTACTTTTTGGTTACCCAGTGGTATAGTTCATACAGCAAAGCAGGACAAATGCTCGATAGTTTCCCTTTGTTTATCAGCTTTCAGAATAATGGATTGATTTCCTAGCATTCTGAAATGGTGACAAAATGTGTCAGGTTTTTTTTTGTTTGTTTGTTTCCGTATGAACTCATGGATTTTATGTTTTTCAACCATTGAAATTTTATTCTTGTTGATGCTTAAATTGTTCCATCTTTGGCAAGTAGCTTCTTGAAGTTGAATCCTGAACAGTTTTGATACAACTTTAGTCACTTTTTAAAAGCTTCCTTGCTATCTGGTATGACATTTCCTGCCGTGGACCGGGAATCACCCATTTTTACAAGGGTCCCTGGTTATTTTTAGTGGAAAATGATATTTAGAGTCTATAATCTGGGCAGCAGGGGTGCTCACTGCTAGTCAGTTGGTAATTTCTAGGCCCTAGTGGGCAGAGCTAAAACATTAAAAAAAAATAAGGTAAAATACATCATGAGTTCGTACTGCTATTTCAAAATACATTCAATTAAAATGCATTTAAACTTAAAGAAAAAGGTAGTTTCTCTTCATCGAGAGTTCTTTGTGTTATTAAAACTAACAAACTTAAGCACGCCTGCACTTAATCTTATTTTATTGACATAATAAACAGTTTAGCCCTGTCCTTTGAATTCTTAAAGTACTTGAATCATTAAAAGCTTATCATGTCTTAAGGTTTATTTTTTTTCTTATCAAAGATGATTGCAACCTGTGGAGATCCAATGGCTGTCACAGTCAGACTCCAGGAGTCACAGTGCCAAGTGAAGCTGGCTCAGCAAGAGAATCACAAAGTCTTGACTGAGCTGAGAGTGTAAAGGTCACACGTTCTCTGCCACAAACCCCAGCAACGGAGATCTGCAGGGCTGTCAGCGTCAGAGGACAAACGACACATGCCAATGCTACAGAGGCCAGCGAGGACCACAGGTCAATCCAGGCTGGAGCTGTACTTTTGGGAGTAGTTAGAAGACAGATGGTGACTCAAGCTGTGAGATTGGCAGAGGTCACCAAGATAGTGAGTCTAGACAAGGACTAAGCCCTGGAGTACATCAACATTTAGAGGTTGGAAAGACAAGATAAACCAGCAAAAAAGAGTGAGGATCTCTACCAGCAAAGTTGGAGGAAAACCAGGAGAGTTTGGAATTCTGGAAGCAGTTTAAAGGGAATGTTGAAGGAAGACAGTGGAGTACCGTGTCAATGCTGTGATAGGTCAAGGAAGATAGAGATCAGTGGGTACAGCTATGTGGAAGCTACTGGGTATCTAGATAAGAGTAATTTTGGCTGCAATGGTGAGGGCAAAAATGTGTGGCTTAAGAGAGGTTTCTTTCTTTTTTCAAAATGAGAAAAACTGCAGCATGTGTTTGCATGACAACAGGAGAGAGGGAAAATGGATGGCCCAGGAGAGACAATTGCTTGAGTGATGCTAACGAGCAGTTAGGAAGAGGTGGAATCTAGTGCCAAAGTGGAGAGGCTGGCGCTAGATAGGAGCGTGGACAGTTCATCTGTGCCAAGAGAAGGGGACTTTGATGAAGACTGACCGTGAGTTCTAGAGAGCACAGTGGAAGGGTGTGAGAAGTTGAGGAGGTGGCGTCAGAAAGGATGGTCAGAGCCTTATGGGAGGAGAGTGTGGAGGACGAGAACTGCCCTGGGTTTCTTGTATTAATAGTAACCTGTTGAAACCGGAACGTGCTTCTCTCAAAATAGGAATATCCATCTTCTCATGCAGAAGTTTCTTGAATCTCTCATTTCTGCTTCTCCCTCTCTCTGATTGACTTCTTTGTTTAGTGATATGGCAAATCTGACGTCCAGTGACCCATGGGTTTCTTTTAGGACTGGGTTATTATTGGCAATGTGTACATGCAGCCTCATTCTCAGCTTCTCTGGACTCTTGCACTCAGTGGAGTGAGAAGGAGGCAAAAATCTTCTGTTCATCTGAATGTTTAAGTGCCTGTTCTATAGACCTACTTTCCTGGGCTTCGAGTAACTTTCTTTAGATTTGCAAACTGAGGACACTGGAACAGGTGGTGGTACAATGTATTGGAAAGCTGATGATGTTCTTAGATCCAAGCTGCATTCTTCAATCCAGCTTTATGTGAAGAAAAAGGGGGGATGTTTCACTTAAATCCCTAGCCAAGCCCTGTATTTCTGAATTGGTCCAAGGCCAAGAGAAGAGAGAGACACCTGGACAAATGCCTCATTTAACATTGACATTAAATGAAATCCAGCTCTATACATTTTATTGAAAAATACACACATATGACACAAAAATGCTGAAATAGTAGTGAAAAAAAGTATTGTGCAAATGCTAAGAATTGAATTCACTTATTTCAAAGCTATATTTAAAACTGTAGAAATACAAGCAGAAATAGATATAGCCAAAGTCACACTGGGAAACATTTTATCTCTCTCAGAAATCAACAGATTAAATAAACAAAAACGAAGAAACAGAATTTTGAATAACACAACAAAATTCATCGTGTGTACGTGTGTGTATATCTGCAGTGCTCAGCTGAAGATACACATTCCCCTTAGATATCTAAAAAAATGTCGACCATATATTAGGCCATGAAGACAATTTTGGTTTTAATTGTCCTTAAGATACCAATTTTATAGGCCATATTCTTTGATTACAATGCAATAAAACTAAAACTAATCATGAAAGTCTAACTAAAAGTGTCTCTTTGGAAGCAAAAAATCAGTGTTATAAACATCTCTTGGATTCAAGAAGAAATCGAAATGGAAGTTACCAGCTACTTAGAAATAAATGGGATAGGAACACCATAGACCAAGCCCTGTGGGACATGGTTACTGTGGGACTTAGAGGAGAAGTAATAGCTTTCAATGTATTTGCTAGAAAACAACGTAGAAAATAAGGAAAATGAGAACACAATCAAAGGAACTAAGGCAAAAATAAAACTAAGGGAAGCAGAGTGTGGAATTAGGAAAACAAAAGCTATTCATGCCTGCTGGCATAGAAAAAAAAAAAAGAAAAACAAAAGCTAAATGGTAATTAAATACAATAGGTTAAAAAATGTAGAAGATCAATAAAAGGTGGTTGTTAGAAAATATTAATAAACTAAATTATGGTTAAAAGGGGAGAAAATGTAAATAATATTAGGAATAAAACAATGTCATAACTAGAGGAATGAAGATTTTAAAAATATCGTAAGTACAAACAAATCATTAGAAAAATAGACAAAATTTAGGAATTGCCATGTCACGAAATACAAACTATAAATGACCAATAGATACATGAGAGCATAAATGACCAATAGACAGGTGCTCGACCATATTGGTAATCAGAGAAGAGCAAATCAGAACCAAAGAATTACAGAAGTTGAAAAATAGGACGATGCTAACAGCTGGCAAAGATGTAGAGTATAAAGATGGCAGGAATATAAATTAAGCCATTTAAAAAAGCTTTAGCATGTTGATGTATTTAAAACATAATTTGCATTAGAGAGTGAACCAGTGATAACTGTGCGCGTGTACTTTTTTGTTTTTATTTTGGTAAGCCATTTACAGTTTGGCAAAATCTAAGAAAGTGGAAGGTATACATAGCCTCTAAGTTAGCAATTTTACTACTACGAATATACCCTTGAGAATTTCTCACGTGTGTTCATAAGGATTTGTGTACATGAATATTCACAGCAACGTTCTTGGAAATAGCGAAAACTGGAAGTAACCTAAGTGTCTATCAACAGGAGAATGGATCAAAATGTTATGATGGTTCATTCAACTCGGTTAAATGTTTTATATATAGTAATACAAACATCACATTAAGTGAAAAGGAATGAAAAGGAATGAAAAGGAAGCAAAAGAAATCTCACAAACATAACATTAAGTGAAAAAAGCAAATCCTGGAAGAAACTCAAACAGTTAGTTTTATACCATTTTTATGAAATTTAAAAACAGGCAAAATAGACTGGGTGCGGTGGCTCATGCCTGTAATCCTAGCACTCTGGGAGGCCGAGGCGGGAAGATTGCTTGAGGTCAGGAGTTAGAGATCACCCTGAGCAAGAAGGATACCCATCTCCACTAAAAATAGAAAAAATTAGCAGGGCGTGGTGGCTCGTGCCTGAGGCAGGAGGATCGCTTGAGCCCAGGAGTCTGAGGTTGCTGTGAGATAGGCTGATGCCACAGCACTCTAGCCCGGGCAACAGAGTGAGACTCTGTCTCTAAAAAAAAAAAAAAAAAAGAACTGTAACAAACTGTAACATTCAGAGGAGCACACCTAGCCAGAATTTTGAAAGACCTATAAAAGAAAATAACAAAGCTGTAATGAAGCTCATAAAAGAAGACTTGTATACATGTAGATACATAACACATTTGTGGATGGTATGATCAGTATTATAAAGGCATTAATTAACTCCAAGTTTATCCGTAAATTTAATGTAATCCCAATCAAGAGTATTTTTTCATAGAGTTTGATAAGCTAATTAAAAAATTCATCTGGAAGAGAAAAAATAAAGACTAGACAAAAATTTGAAAGAGTACAATAATAAGTCGGGGAGGGAGGATTAATCTAAAAACATGTACAGTAAAGCAACAGAAGCTCAAATCATAAGGAACTGATAGAGGAACATTTTCAAAAGTCAGTGGAACAAAATGGTTTCCAGAAATAAGCCCATGTATACGTTGGACCTTCTACGACAAGGGGAGCATTTCTTGTCAGTGGGATGTGTGTGTGGGGGAGATGGAGTATTTAATAAATGGTACTGAGATCATAGGATATCCAATTTTAAATAAAGTTAATTATCTAGCTCACATGTTACTTAAAAATAAATTTCATTTATGTAAACTGTTTCTACCTGAAAAAGAAAAACCACGAGAGTATTAGAAGAACTTATAGTGAAAGTTTTCCAAAAATAATCTTGTGGTAGGGAAGTTTTTTCCCTTAAGCAAGACAAAGAACCCAGAAGCCATAAAAATCATGGACAGATTCGATTATATAAGATTTAAAAATATCCATATGACAAAAGAATCGTGAACAAAAGACAAGGAGCAGAGAATATATTTGACACAGAATAAATATTTATAACACATAAAAACTCCTATAAATCAACAAAAAAAGTAATCAATCCAATAGAAAATGACCAAAGGATGTGAACAGGCAATTCATAGAATACATAAAAATGATCTTTAAACGTATATTAAAAAAAAGCCAAACTATTACTAATAATCAGGGATAGCAAATAACAACAAATATCACCAAATAAAAAGAAATGTTTTCTGCCCTTTAAACTGGCAAACAACAATAGCACTGACAAGATTGTGAGGAAATGGACACCCCAAAACTGATGTGATTATAAATTAGTATGCTTTTTTCATACAATGTGGAAGTATCAATCAAAATCTAAAGTGCATATGCTCTTTGACCCATTAGTTTCATGTATAGGAATATTTCCCATAGAAATATTTTTACATATGAGCAAAAATATATTAATTGTGACATTGATTATAATAGAAAAATATTGAAAACAACTGAGTGCCCATCAATAACGAATGATTAAATAAAATTTTTACATTCATACTATGTTGTTGCCAGCAGTTAAAAAAAAGAATGAGGTAAGGGAAAATTCTCCGACATACACACATTAATGAATGAAGAAAGAAAATCTCAGAACGATATATATAAAGTGATCTTTTTAAATCTTACAGATATAGCATACATGCAAATGCTAGAAAGATGTGTAGATTTCAGGAAGGGTACTCATCACACTCCTGGGGCGGGGGAAGAAATGGGGGAGAAAAAGAAACTTTCACTTTCTACTCTCTATACAATAGATATTTGCAATGTATTCTATGGAAATAGTTTACAATGAGCAGCTGTTCATCTGCTGCAAATGAAGGTTTTTACAGACTGTGAGGGTAGCTCGCACCAAGGATGGAAGGACAAGGTCTCTAGCATATGGAGAGCCTAAGGAGCATTAAAACCAATTTTGGTGACCTGAAACTTTCATAGTCCTGGCTTTGCTCTCCAGAATCATCTCCCGTGCTGCAGATCTGCTAAACTATACTTCTCAGGCTTTAATGTGCACACCAATCACCTGGGGGTCCGGTTAAAATGAAAATTCTGATTCTGTAGGTCCAGGGTGGGCCTAGGGGACTGCATTTCTAACAAGCTCCCAGATGTTGCTGATGTCTGTCCACAGACTACACCTTGAGTGGCAAAGCACCAGAAGGTCTCTAGACCTCTGCGGAACCTAAGGAGACTATGCACTCAAGACTCTGCGTTGCCACCTCTCAACTTCTTTCCCTTTTAGTCAGTTCTCCTTCCCACATTTTCCTTCTGTATTTTTCCATCATCTCCCTAGTTTCATCAGAAGATGGAATGGGATATTAATGAACTCAGAATTACTATTAATTGTAGTCTAAATTCTACAGGCCTGATCCTTCATCTCTGCATTCCTGCCTTCTTCCCCCAGGAATCTTTTTCCTTTCCTTTCCACTTGTCTTCCCTCTCTACTCTTACCTGACCTGAATGATCTATAGCCGGTGTGGATACTCACTTTTTTCCATCGGAAGGGCTCCAATCAAGATACGGGAGCTCACATTTTTGAGTGGTTCTGAATTTCTCTGCATATCTTTGAAGGTTTTCAGGTGGCTTGTTTTAACAGGGCTGATCTGCATCCGGGCTCTCTGCCAAGCTACCATCTTCTTTTCCCTCTGAGAAAAGGGTGTGTTTCAGTTCTACAGTTCATTCTCTTTGAAAATAATAGCTAGTTGGATCCCCTTTTACATAATGTAATGAAATAGTCACCAGGATACCACAGGAGATTGCTCAGGCTCAATTTGAGTTTCTTCCTTATCTTCTGAAAAAGTTCTACCCTATGGGTTTTATATAGATTGTGGATCCTGGGGTAAAGGGAGTTGGTATTTCTTTAGCCTGGTTATATGTAGGGAATGAGATGATGGCAGTCTATGCCACTCTTCACCCACAGTTATTGCTATGATTGCAGTCTGATATGCATCACCTACTCCTATGAAGGACAGAGCATGTTAGGTGTGAAAGATACAGAAGGACAGGTAATACCATCCCAGTGCCCCAATCTAAAATCTTTCCCATTGCTGGCATTCCACCCTTCCAAATTCATTCACCACTCTCCCTGCTTTTTCTGGGTTCTGGTGAAATTTTCTCTACTCCCTAGAATTGTTCTTGACTTGGAGAAATGACTCAACTGCTCTGAGGTTCAGGATCCTAATTCATAAAATGGAAGAAGATGTATAACTTTGAAAACCAAGGAAATTTTCTAAAATGGGAAACATAAAACAAGAAGAAAAATTTCTATCTCATCAATTGCTATAAGGAAGGCGCCAACTCTGCTGAAACATTAAATAAGTGTTATTTCTTCCCAGCCCTCAATTCTCTTTCTTCCAGAGGGCCGCCACCCCTTACTATCTTCATCAGAGAAAAATGATATGTTGATTCCTCAAGATTTCTTGTCTTTCCTTGAATGTCTATGGTATTCGTGACAATTTCACACAAATAGACACTTAGACGATGCCTTCTTTCTTTCAGTCCAGGGACTTCAAGTTTGCCCCACCCCAAATTTCTGGTACTTACCCAAGATAGAAAACTTGTAGTATCAAAGGGGTTTTCATCAATGAAATAGAAGATTGGGAGCACCAATACTGCTGCAATAGTGATAAATCTCCACAGCAAAGCTTTCATGGCACTGGGTTTGGGAACTTGTAGAGCTTGTTTCCCAATCTGTGATCCTTGGAAGTACACTCAGATGCCTGCAATTTATACACTATTGAGAAAAGTTTCATCTGATGGTAATATTAAAAAACTTTCCTAATTTCAAAAAATTAAATTTCTCTCTTGCAGTTATAACTTACAATAGAAATACATTATCATTGAATAAGTGTAGTTTCCAAAGCCAGTAATTCTGAA
>CM052450.1:21552948-21631333 GCA_028533085.1 Varecia variegata | reverse complement strand
AGCGTCACTCAGATTTCCTGGGAGAGGAGAGCCACCGAGAAGACCGTGGATCACCAGCAGCTTCCTGGCATCAATGTGTGGTGCAAAGAGCCTGGAAATACTGGCAGCTGTTTGGCGGAGCCACTCAGGGTCAGGATCTGACAGGTGGACCAGCACCACGATAGACTTCTGCTCAGGTTCCGAGGACGCTTCAAACACGGACTGCAGGGTGGCCAAGAGGTAGCTCCCACGAGGATGCTGCACTGCGGAAATCCCCACCGTCAGCAGTTCTGGGGGGAGGGGGGGGGACCTTTAGCACTTCAGGATGGTGACGAGTTCCTAGAACTCTCCTCCCAGGTCTTCCCTTATGCCAATACCTGTGACAATTCACATTTCTTTTCCCTGGGAGTGTACAGTCCCGCTGAGGGGTTAATATCTATGTGATCAGAAGTTGTGAAGTGGATTCACGGATCGATACATTGAAAGGCTACTGGGGGAAGCTTTATGAAGGATGAGGCTCTCTCTCATGGGGAAGGCCACAGGGGACCAAAGGGAAACTTGCTGGCTTGGCAAATTATCTTAGCCTGGCCTTGACCTTCAGAGTTATTTCAGCTATCCCGGATCAACCAGACCTGGATTAGAGGATCTCCCGGGACCCACGTACACCCAAGGGTCTGACCATCTAGTGCACTGAGACCCGAAGTCCACACCACCCTCTTTTCCTTCTACCCAGTGCTTTTTCCCATGGTTCCCGCGGTTCCTCTCCCATTCTGTCTTCTGCTCCCCGAGGGCCTGCCATGAATGAGCTTCTCTATGGGACACCAGGGCTTCTCATCCTGTCGGTCATTCAAGGGGTGACCAGGTGGCAGGAAAACGCACTCAGGATTATAACACGCACCAAATCCCATGGCATGGCCCTCCCTCAGTGCACCCTTCTTTCCTCATCAGATGCCAGTCATTTCCCCGTTAGCCCTCCTTCCCTTTTCTTGTTAAACTCCCTTGTCTGGCCTTCTCCTAGCCCGACCGTTCCCTCCCATGTACTCACTCTTTTGCTGGGGAGGGGCTCCAGCCAGGACTTTGTACTTGGCATGTTGGAGTAAAGGGGACCTTTGCTGCATCTCCTTGAAGGTTTCCAGATGGTTCTTGCTTTCAGAGCTGATTTGCTGTACAAGTATTTGCCAAGCTTTCTCCTTTTCTTTCTGAGGATAAGATACATGTGAGCCCTGAGGTTTGCCCCAGATTCTCTGGGGACAACTAAGGAGCAGATCCCCCTTTTAGGGCAGGCTGGGCAAGCCCCGGCACCCAATCACCAGGGAGGCCAAGTCAGGGCTCAGTTCAGTGCTCTCTCCACTTCGTCATGAGAACACACAGGCTTTCGGCAGAAGCCATGAGTCCCAAGTCGGGGAGGTGGGGCTCCCCGGGTTTGGGCGAGATGTCTGTGGAAAGATCCTAGGCTTATGTAGAGTAAGAATTTGCCAGTCCCCACCATGGCCCACACCTAATTTCTCCTACCATTATCAGTCTGGCAAATGTCATCTAACTCAGCTTAGGCCTGTGCTAGTTTCTCTGAGATGTGCTGAACACCAATGCCTGGCCCTGTCCTTAAGGAACACGCACACAGTGCCTCAATTCTAAAGTCCTTTTTGCTCAAATCTGACCACAAATGCATTTCTGAACCACTTCCCCACATCTGCCCTGTGCTTTGCTCCAGCTGATCTAAGATGTTTTGGGAAAAAAATGAGGATTCCAAAACCTTATGACGACCTGTGTGGGATTTCGTCTTCTCCCTTGCAAACTATGTCCACTTGGGGAAGTGACTTCAAATCCCTTCATGTGAGAAATGGGGAGAATAAGATCTCCCGTGCCAGGCCCTGGCTGGGAGGTGGCCAGTGCCCAGGCGGTCCTCATTGGCTGCTGGTCCTGACAGTCAGCCTGGTCCCCTAGAGGTGGGTGTGCATTGCCCACTCCACACCTCAAATGCCCTCTCTGCATCTCTGTTCCTGTTCAAATCCCATGCATATTTCAAGGGTCAGTGGAAAGTGGCTATTTTCAATTGAAGAATTTAGGAAGTAACTGTGAATCAAGCTGGCTGGTGTTGGTTCTGAAAGATTCCTTCAACAATGTAGAAGACCCTTGTGGAGCTTTTAAAGTAGAGCTACAGTAAGTGGTGGAGTCTCTACCACTCCCATTCCTCTGCTAGGTGGGTGTCTTAGTTACCCCAAATTAGGCTTCTAATCGCCTATTCTCTTCTGTGTCTAGTACTCCTCTGTTTTCCCCCAGAAACTTCCCCTGTCTTCATCTGTACTTCTCTATTGTCACCACTGACAGTTATAACAAATTACTCTTTTTTTTTCTCTTCTGGCCGGGCAATTCACAGAAAGTAAATTGCCTTTTCTTAAGGAAAATAAATAAGAAAATTATGTGACTTCCTTTCATATTCATTTTAAAAAATTCACTCTTAGTCTTCACTTCTCTGAGAACATTTGCAGTGATTCTAGAGTGATCCACATAGATGAGACCTAAACACTGACTTGTATTTATTTTCCTACTTAATAATTGAAAATTGGCCCCACTGTAAGGCTCTGGTACTTACCAAAAGCAGTTTATATTCAAAATTTTGGATTTTCTCATGGAGGAAGAAGCTGCAGAGGAGTAAGGACACAATTGCTATGACACATCTCCAGAAGCAACGATACATGCTGCCAGGGGTTGGATGTAGCTCTGCAGAGAGATGTGAGTAGCACCTGGGTCTTAAGTGCCTCCCACTCAGAGATGCGCAGGGATCCATTTTCTCACCCCTTTTCCTTCCATTCCTACCTCAAGGTATCCCTGCTTTCTTGTTTCCTGAGCTTCCCCCCACATGCTGACACCACTCACTCCAATTTTTTGCCATCTAATAATGAGAAAGGCCAAGGAGCTTCAGTCTATTCACCCTCAACATTCTGTACCTTCTGCCTGGGTTTCCAGATGTATTGTCATTTTCTAGTTGTTTGTGACAGGAAGTGAACTAAATCTGCCTTTATTTATCCATGTAAGTCAGGGATACATCGTAGGAAAGGTGAGGGGAAAAAATGAACAGGGCCACGCTATAGAGGGGACAAACTGTCTTAGAGTAGGGGTCCAAGCAGAAAAGGTGTTATCAAAGAAAGGCAACCAAAGTGGGCGACGGGCCCAGATAGTATTCTTCCAAATCCTAAATCTCAAAGTAAAGTTCCCTCACGGGTTTTTCCAATTCTCCCCATCGCCCAGCCACTATGCTGCCTGATTCATCAAGGCTCTCCTCAATGTCTCTTTCCAAGCTTGTGTTTGGATAAGGTGGCAGAATTTTTGTAGGAACTTGTACCTCTGAGTTAAGTAACGATATCTGAATACAAGCCCTTTATTGCATATGCCACAATCCCTCCAGGGCTACTAAGGTGGGAAGGAAAATTGAAAGTAACCAGAAGTTTCTAACCAGCTGAAAATTCTCACCATAATTGGAGCAGTAAGTCCATTGGAATCGTTTCATCCGTCTGATGGCTCTTAGCTCATACATACCCACAAATGTAATTTGAAGTTCCTCGGTGAGCAGGAATTTTTCTCAAACTCCAAAGAAAACAACCTTAGTATCAGAAGGGCTGGGCTCTGACTATGCAGAGTAGGTTGAGGCCACTGAATGGCTCCTACAAGACAGCCAGACCTGGTCATCACCCCCAGGAGACGCCCCCTTGGAAACCATTGTTGTCTCTCAATGGGGTCACCACGCCCACCATCACAGCAAGACCTGTTTGCAAGTGAAGGTTAGTTTTGGATGGTGAGTACGCGTTAAAACTAGCTTTCTAGTTGTGGCAGAGATATAGCATGTCTCTCCAAACATTCAACTACATTGCCTGGTCCCCTTGCAGTTAGGTGAGGCCACAAAACTAACTCTAGCCAGTGAAAAATGAGTGGAAAAGGGTGTGTCATTTCTGGGGTGAGACAGTGAAAAATCCAAAAGACATTCTCCACTTTTCTCTTTCCCCTACTCTAGTGACTCAGTCAGCCTGGTCTCCACAGAGTGTATGGAGTGAGCAGAGTCCACACTTCTTTAAACCTGGATGACACATGTAATTTGACGGAGACATCAACTTTCATCGTCTTAAACCACTGAGATTTGGGGTTGTTTGTTACCATGGCATAATTTAGCCATCTTCATTACCAGCATCATTTAGTTATCTTTGTTACCGAAAGCACCTGTCCCTGAGGCTGCATCAGAAAATGAGGAGTGGTTTGAGGAGAAGGAAAGAGTTTATTAATTTGCCAGCAAATGAGGAGACTGGAGACTCCGGTCTAAAATGCCACTGTCCTAATTATAAGGAGAAATACAGAGCTTTTAAAGGGAGGGTTTTGGCTTCAGGCAAAGACAATCTCCTGACCCGCTGGGACAGTTCTGCTGAGCCATCTCCTGTAGCATAAAGAACAAAAGACATTCCCCTGTGAAAAGGGTGAGCAGGTTTTAAAGAGACAGAAAACATTTTTGCCATTTTTTTTTTTTTCAGGCCATTCCCTCTGTAACATCTTTTTTTTTTTTTTTGAGACAGAGTCTCGCTCTGTTGCCCAGGCTAGAGTGAGTGCCGTGGCGTCAGCCTAGCTCACAGCAACCTCAAACTTCTGGGCTCAAGCGATCCTCCTGCCTCAGCCTCCCGAGTAGTTGGGACTACAGGCATGCGCCACCATGCCCGGCTAATTTTTTCTATATATATATTTTTAGTTGGCCAGATAATTTCTTTCTATTTTTTTAGTAGAGATGGGGTCTCACTCTTGCTTAGGCTGGTCTCGAACTCCTGACCTTGAGCGATCCACCCGCCTCTGCCTCTCAGAGTCCTAGGATTACAGGCATGAACCACCGCGCCCAGCCCCCTCTGTAACATCTTGACTTACCCCTTAAATTTAGAAATAGCATCAAATGCAACTCTACCACTTTGAATCAATTTGGCAGTAGGTTTTGAAAAATATCTTTAGCAACTTAGAAAGCCCTCATGGAGAATTGTAAAGAAGAGCCATAGGGCGGTGATGAGTCTCTCTTCATTACTCTCATTTCACACCCCCTTTCCAGGCAAAGGTCAGGTCTACTGGTGAGTAGGTCTCTTAGTTACCATAAATTGGTCAGTAAACCTCCAATTCTTTCCTAGCCCCCTTGATGTTAATGATTGGCCCAGGACATTTCTCTGCTCTTCATTTGTTCCTTTTCAATCTTGTCATTGACAATATTGACAACACTTTTTCCCTGGCCTTGTGGACTTTTCCTCTGTGTGTGCTTGGCCTAGTGTCAGCAAAGCCTTGAGGAAACTCACATGCAGATTTCTGGAGCTCTTTTTTCTGCCTAGTTCCTTCCCTGCTTGGTAATATCTGTGGCCTAGAAATTACCTCAAGGCAGAAAGCCAGGGCAATTGTAAGGCTTATGTCATTTCTCTTCCTTCTTCCCAGGTTACTTGTCTGATGTCTGTAAGCATTTTTTTCTTATATTTTATCCAATTTTCTAGTTGTTTATAATAGGAGGTTAACACAAGTTCTAATTACTCTATAGTGACCAGAAATAGGGATCCTAAATTCAACTTTTAAATCTGAAGAATAAAACCTATAATTATAGATAAGCTTTACTTAGTGATAATACTTTTTTGTTAAAAGTACATGAATAGGCTGGGCATGGTGGCTGGTGCCTGTAATCATCACTCTGGGAGGCTGAGGTGGGAAGATTGCTTGAGGTCAGGAGTTCGAGACCAGCCTGAGCAAGAGCGAGGCCCAGTATCTACTAAAAAACAGAAAAGTTAGCCGGGCGTCATGGCATGTGCGCCTGTAGTTCCAGCTACTGGAGAAGCTGAGGCAGGAGGATTGCTTGAGCCCAGGAGTTTGAGGTTGCTGTGAGCTAGGCTGATGCCATGGCACTCTAGCCTGGGTGACAGAGCAAGGTTCTGTCTCAAAAAAAAAAAAAAAAGGTTCATGAATAGAACTATAGCATTATTCCATAGGCATGACTCATCTGAGACTGAAATAAAAAGTATCCTCTTCCTCTCCCTTTCTTCTTCTTCCTTCTTCTACCCAACTCATTTTCCTTCTTAGTCTTTTTTTTTTTTTTTTTTAAGACAGGGTCTTGCCCCGTTGCTCAGGCTGGAGTACAGTGACAGGATCATAGCTCACTGCAGCCTCGAACTCCTGGGCTCTGGTGATTCTTCTGCCTCAGCCTCCTGAGCTAGGACTACAGGCATGAGCCACCATGCCCAACTAATTTTTAAACATTTTTTGTACAAATGGGGTCTCACTATGTTGCCCAGGTTAGTCTTGAACTCGTAGCCTCAAGCAATCCTCCCGCCTTGCTCTCCCAAAGTGCTCAGATTACAGGTGTGAGCCACCATGTCCAGCCTTTTTAGTTTTTCAAAAAGATTTTTCCTCATCCTCTTCCTTCTGTCTCAGCCAAAATATCTTTTAAAAAAATTTATATAGAAGTAAATATAATCATAAAAGTTCTAGTATAAAATATAATTATTAGTCTAAAAGCTAGTATTTTTATAACTTTGCTTTGCAACTCCACATTTTGTTTTCTACATGATTTTTGAGCTGAATGCATTTAAAAAAACAATTATTAGTATATGATTTTGGATACACAATATATAAAGATGTAATTTTGTGATATCAATAACTAAAAAGGGTGGGAAAGGAGCTGAACAGGAGCAGGGGTTTTGTATGTTATTGAAGTTAAGCTGGTATAAATTCAAATTAGACTGTTATAACTTTAGGATGTTAAATGTAATCCCCATGGTAACCTTAAAAAATAGTTATAGAATATACACAAAAGGAAATAAGAAGAGAATTAAAACATTTCTCTACAAAAAAATCAGGCAAACACAGAAGAAGACAGTAATGCAGGAAATGAAGGACAAAAAAGCTGTATGGCATATAGAAAACAAACAGCAAAATTTATATTTTTCTACGTATCTCTGGTATTTGCATGGTTTATTTAAAAATTGGACCACGTTATTTTTCAAATCATAATTCTTATTCATATCATCTCCCTTTACAATCTTAAAACTTGACAATTCTGAGTATTACAGTAGTGATCCTTTCCTATCACTCACTGCTGATACTATTAGAGAACATTTATATGTTCTAAAAATATTATTTCTTACCCCCCTTTTTATCGTTCTACTTATTATATTGTATTCAAAGTATTTGTTAGCTAACCTAATGTTCTTGTTCATTAGACCATTATCCTATGTACATTTTTAAAAATTTATGACTGACACTTAATAATTGTACATATTTATGGGGTACAATGTAATGTTTTGATACCTGTACAAATTGTATAATGATCAAATCAGAGTAATTAGCATATTCATCACCTTAAACATTTATCATTTCTTTGTGATGAGGACACTCAATAACATCTCTTCTAGTTATTTTGAAAGGTACATTCTTGCTAACTCTAGTCATCGTGCTGTGCAACAGACACTAGAAGTTATTCCTCCTCATCTAACTGTAGCTTCTACTTCCCCCCAGTCCTCCCCATCCTCTGGTAACCACTGTTCTACTGTCTACTTCTATGTGAGCCACTACCGAGGTATCCCACTCAACATACTAAAACTTTATAGTTCCTTATCGAGGAACTATATTCTAGGACCACCCTTTACAAGAGAAAGAAAGAAGAAATGACCCAGGGAAATTATAAAATACTTAGAGATGAATGAAAATGAAACATACCAAAACTTATAGGATATAACAAAAGTACAGAGGGGAAAATTTATAACTATAAATGCTTATATTTAAAAAGAAGAAAGAGCTCAACTCAACAACCTATTAGGGAACTAGAACAATTTAAGGAAACAAAGAAAGGATAATTAAGTCCAAAGCTAGCAGAAGGGAGGAAATAATAAAGATTAGAGCAGAGATAAACAAAATAGAGAATAGAAAAACAATAGAGAAAATAAACCAAACCAAAAGTTGTTCTTTGAGAAGATCAACAAAATTGATAAATCTTTTAGCTATATTGACTAAGAAAAAATGGGAAGACTCAAATTACTAATGTCAGAAATGAAAGTGGGACATTACTACTGATTCACAGAAATAAAAAGGATTATAAGGGAGTATTATGAACAATTGCATGCCAACAAATTGGATAACCTAGATTAAATGGATGAATTCCTAGAAACACAAAACCTACCAAGACTGAATCATGAAGAAAACAGAAAATATGAATAGACTTACAACCAGTAAGGAGATTGAATCAGTAATGAAAAAAATCTCACAAAGAAAAGCCCTGGATCTGATGGCTTCACCAACAAATTCTACCAAACATTTAAGAGGAACTAGCATCCATCTATCTCAAACTGTTGCAATAAATTTAAGAGGATGAAACACTTCCTAATTCATTCTGTGAGGCCAGTATTGCCCTGGTACTAAAGCCAGCAAAGACACTGTGAGAAAAGAAAACTACAGACCAATATCCCTTATGAACATTGATGCAAAAATGCTCAACAATCCATAACCATTGCTTGCTTGTACAAAAAAATCTTCAAAAAGATATTAGCAAACAGAATTAAGCAGCATCTTAAGGATAATATACTATGACCAAGGGGGATTTATTCCTGGATGTAAGAACAGTTTAACATGAAAATCAATCAATGTAATACAACATATTAACATAATAAAGGGAAAAACCCACATAATTATTTCAATTGATGCAGAAAAAGCATTTGACAAAATTCCATACCCTTTCCCGATAAAAACACTGAACAAGCTAGGAATAGAAGGAAATTACCACAAGATAATAAAAACCATGTATGAAAAAGTCACAGGAAACATCAATGGTGAAAGACCGAAAGAAAGCTTTTCCTCTGAGATCAGCAGCAAGGCAAGGATGCCTGCGTTGCCACTTATACTCAATATAGTACTGGAAGTTCTAGCCAGAGCAATTAGGCAAGAAAAAAAAGGCATCCAAATTGGAAAGGAAGAAGCAAAATTATCTCTGTTTGAAGATGGTAAGATCAGCGTGCGCTCTGGCTCTAGTGAAAGAGCAAGACTCTGTCTCAAAAAAAAAAATTAGCCACAGATAATACATAAACAAATAGTAGCCTGTAGATAGAAAAAATATACTCATTTCTGTAATTCTTGATGTGTTTAGTTTTGCAATTACCAAGTTTTATTACTCCCCAAATCTTGATCCCTGTGATGAGGCTATACTGCCCCCGTGTGGTGTAGTCTGCCCAGGAACTTTAAACTAGAAGCCTGCACACTTGCTGTGTAAGTAAATGGGCCAGATAGTAAATATTTATTTTAGATTTTTGAGGGTCATATGGTCGTTGTCGCAACTACTCAACAGTCTTGCAGAGTGAATGTGGTCATCGACAGCACTTTGAGGAAGACGCGGTCGCAGCTGTAGTGGAACCCTGGTCCGCCCGCGCCTGCTCCTGACTCTCCGCTGTCGCTCTCCCAAGGAAACTGCGCCACCGACACGGCTTTTCACGCTGGAAATACATCCGTGGAGCCATAGGTGGCGATTCGCGGAATTAAAATTACCCTAACCAGTCGCAACTTAAAAACCCCTGCCGAATATGTGTGCTGACTTTGATCAGAGCGGCAAAAGAAAAGAATCTCAAAGTGAAAGCACTGGTTTGGATCCCTACCAAGATTCTGAGAATCAGTAAGAGGAAAACTTGTAGTTAAGGACGGGCATGTGGCTCATGCCTTGTAATCCTAGCACTCTGGGAGGCCGAGGCAGGAGGATTGCTTGAGCTCAGGAGTTGGAGACCAGCCTGAGCAAGAGTGAGACCCCTGTCTCTACTAAAAATAGAAAGAAATTAGCTGGACAACTAAATATGTATAGAAAAAATTAGGGGGGCATGGTGGCACATGCCTGTAGTCCCAGCTACTCGGGAAGCTGAGGCAGGAGGATTGCTTGAGCCCAGAAGTTTGAGGTTGCTGTGAGCTAGACTGACGCCATGGCACTCTACCCTGGGCAACAGAGTGAGACTGTCTCAAAAAACAAACAAACAAACAAAAAAACCTTGTAGTTAAGATTCCAGGACTGGGGAGAATCCCAAGATGAACCCACGTGAGAATCCAGATGAGAATCCGCAAGCGACTCACTGACTTGCACAGAATTTATAAGACTGTTAAACAGATTACTTCCATCAGTATTGAGCCAGATGTTGAAATTGAAGTCATCATTGCTTGCTAAAAAAAAAAAAGTAGGCCTGGCCCTTGGCTCACGCTTGTAATTCTAGCTCTCTGGGAGGCTGAGGCAGGAGGATCTCTTGAGGCCAGGAGTTTGAGGCTGCAGTAAGTTAGGCTGACACCACTGCACTCTAGTACCGGTGAAAGCGTAAGACTTTGTCTCAAAAAAAAAAATTAGCCACAGATAATACATAAACAAATAGGCATGTCTGTGTTCCAATAAAACTATTTATAAAAATACGTAGGGGTCAGATTTGGCCTGCAGCCTCTGGTTTGCTGGCCTTGGTCTAAACCTGTGGTTCTCAATATTTGGGCTGAACAGTCCTAACACTAAAGTTGCCTGGGGATTGTTTCTTTATGTTGCCTAAATTGGACTTGCACTTGGAACTCTGGTCTCAAGGGATCTCAGCTTCCTGGTGTGTGCCAGATCGGCTCTCTGGGTGTTGTTTTAAAATGATGTGGGTGCCCAGGCCCCACCTCAGACTGATTGAATAAGAAACTTTGGGTATGGGCCCGGCTCACTGGTACTTTATAAAATTCCACCCCAGGGAGTCCATTGTGCAGTCAAGGTTGAGAACTACTGACTTTTAAAATTAAAGTGCAGCCCACAGTTTTTGAGTGCTTATTATATGCCAGGTGCTGAGCTAAGAGCTTTCCATGTACTGTATTATTTCATTTAATCCTCACAACAACTCTATGAATTGGGAACCATTTATTTTGCCTATTTTATAGATAAGGAAACTGAATTTTGGTGAGATTAAGTAATTTGCTCAAGGTCATATGGTTTTAAGAGGATGGACAGTGATTCAAACCTAGACATCTGTCTCTAGAGCCTGAGCTTCCTATCACCAGGCTACTCTATTTGTTATTATTATTACTATTATTATTTTTTTAAGAGATAGGGTCTTAATACATCACCCAGGTTGGTCTCAAACTCCTGGCCTCAAGCGATCCTCTCACCTCAACCTCATGAGTAGCTGGGACTATAGACATGAGCCACCATGCCAGCTATTATTATTTTTAACTGAAAACACTCAGCCTCTATCTGAACTTAACTAGGTAAACTATTTTTTTACCATATACTATATTTAAAGTAAGGCATACAAAATTAGTCACAAGCAGTTTTATCCAGATTTAATGTACTTTTTCTAGTGCCATTGAATTTTCATTTCGAGTCAATTTCTTCCCAGACCTTGTCCACAGTTTGGCACATCATATAAATTCATTGGTTAAGTACCCTTTCAGTTTGTTTTCTGTGTTTCAGATTTGCTTCATCTTAGCCACTGTTTGACTCCACATCTGCTTAGGCTATCAATATTAAAGGCAAAGGTTTAGTATGACTTTCTTCATTTTAGAGGCAGTATAATATAGTGGATTTTTTATATATGACCTTTGAAGACAGGCTTCGGTTTGCATTCTGGTCCTGCCACTTGTTTGTTAAGTACCTGATGGTCTTCTAGCATTTTAATCAACTGGAGTGGACTGTCTTGCTTCTGACTCCCCCATATATTCTCTCTTCACGCTGTAGAAGCAAAAAGGAATTAGTTACCTACAGTGTTTTTAAGTAACAGTAACAATCACAACTTTATCACCACTACAATAACAATAGCTGACATTTTTTGAATCCTTACTATGTGCTATTTTAAATACTTTTTTATGGGTTAATTTATTTAATTATTTCAATAACTCTGTGAAGTAGGTGTTATTATCTGCAATGAAACTGAGGCCCAGAGAGGTTAAGTAACTTTTCCAAAGTCACATAGATAATAAGTGGCAGAGGCAGGTTTTGAATCCAAGGAAGTCTGACTTCACAATCTGTACTCTTTACTACTTTTAAAACATTGCTTTATTATTCTAAGCTGCCTCCAATAGGATATTCTACATCATATATTTACTCAAATAAGGAATGATTTTCCAATGCCTCCAAAGCAATGGTTGCCAGGCTTTAGGATTTCACAGGGTATTAAAATTTAAAACAAGATGCTGGCAACCAACCATAGATTTGCTACTTTTAAGTTTTAATAAGAAAGGATCTTAAAAAGCAACCCCTCCACCATCATTTACTATTAGCTCAAAATAAAGGACAATTTAATACCAAAAAAAGTAGAGTGGACCTAATCTAGAAAGATAGCATCCTAACACTACATGTATTCATATATTGTCCTTAAATTTCTCACTTTTCTGCGAACAAAGATTTTAGAATAACATTTTCGTTCTACCTTCTTCCTTATAGCTAGGTTAAGCCATATTTTTATTTAAATATAATAGCAATTTTAGTAACTTTTACAACTTGTCTTTCTAGAAAGAACCTATATCCTTGGATCTGGAAATTAACAGTGTCATTATTTAAAATTTTTTTGCTTTTTGTTTTATTTTCCCTTAGGAAACCATGTTTGGTAAAAGTTTTTGCTTTTTAATAAAAGGTGGAATAAAAGATCTATGGATCTTTTGTTCCAGTAAAGTGGCCAAAGGACTTAAGAGTCTGACAGGCTTTCCTTAAGACCTTTTTAGTCTTAATATTTTGAAAGATGAAATAAACAGTTTGGGAACTAGCTCTTCTCTCATCCAGTGCATTTAAACAGTAATTACACTATTGAAAAATGAGAGAATATTTCAGTTAAAACCTTTAAGTTTTTGATAGTGACAGTGTTCTAATAGGGCTTATGTTTCTTGTACTTCTGATTCCGTCCAGAGTCCAAATGCTTGAGGATTTTCAATGCAGGTGTGGGTTCCAGATGCCACATGAGTAGAAATCTATATGCACATGGGACTCATGAATTTTTTATCATAACATTGTAAAATGAGAAGGCTCAGCACTTTCCATCTGCATTTTGAACTTGACTACAAACATGAATTACATATACATGGAAAAATTATTTGAAACAATTTTATAGTTATTAAATAGTCTATTAAAACCTTGTTTCATGTTGTAACTTTAAAGAAATTAAATTTGATTATTCCATGATTACAACCAATTATGTTGTTTTAATTATAATTCCTAATTGATTCAAGCCTATTAGCCCGACCCCTGTAGTTGTCTGTTCCGTAATGTTAGTAAAAGGCCAGCGGTTTTCTCCTAACGAACTTCTATGCACTAGCTAATTAGATTAAAAATAGGAGTCTCCTTCTTTTTTCTATCTTCTTTTTTTAATTTAATGACACAAAGAACAAGGGAGTCTCCTTCTAAATACATATCGTAGGGTGGCACTCTCTGGTGGATCCAACAGATTGGATGCCTGGGCCCTAAGTACTGTTTATCAAACCAGGGATTATCACCCCCTGGAGCCGCAAGGAAGTTAGAAGGATAAAGGAGAACCTAACTCAGGATACCAAATAACTTCTTATTCCTACTGGGGATACTAGCCTCGGGTCCTGCTCCTCCCTCACAGTACTTTAGCTTTCACTCAACGACTCACTTCTCTCTCAATACAAAGGAAAGACGATATTCTTTTCTCACCGATCCTTCTGATATTTGGGGGATGGTGATAGATTGAAAAACTTTTAAGTACCCCTTCTTTTGAGAATTCAGACATTTATAGCTCTCGTAAAAGAAATTTCAGCGAAGAGTCTTCTAGACCCATGTTGGAATAGCAAGGGCTGTCTTTGTGGCACCAGTGAGATAAAGCACGAAGACGACAACGTATATGCATTTGGGTGCTGAAGTGGACCTCCAGCGTGGGCAGAGGCTAAAGTTAGAAGAATCCGGGAGACAAGGATGTAAACGCTCAGTTCTAGTCAAGCAGATGTGGGTTCCGGGTCTGAGACACCAATCACCTTACAAGAGGTACGACAGAAGCCGACACCACAGAGTAAAACAACACTCCATACCCGCCTAGAATGCAGACCCAGCTTGGTACGCGGGCGCCGAATGATGACGTATCTCCGGAACCTGGAGGTGATTGGTTTCTGAAGAGGGGCGTCACCACCAACGCGACTCGGAATCCTGGCCTAAGTCCTCGCGAGAGTAGCGGCCTCCGGCGAGGGATGGCCGCGGAACCGGGCGGAGCTGGCCTGCGGCTCCCGGGGCAGGCTCACCGGCTCGAGACATGGCCCGGGGTCCCGGCCCTCTAGACCGGCCTCGCCCCGACACGGTCGCCATGCCCAAGAGAGGAAAGCGACTCAAATTCCGGGCCCACGACGCCTGCTCCGGTCGAGGTGGGCAAAGGGGCAGGGACGCTAAAAGACTAGGGTCTAGTGGCGGGAAGGGGGCTGGACCGTGCCGAGCCGAGCGCTCGCCTGCCTGCGGTGGGAGGGCGGCTCGGGCCAGGGACCTAAAGCGAGGAGGGGAAGGTGGGGAAGATACTGAAGAGAGGCCTCTTCCTTGAGGGTTGGTGCTGTGTTTCAGTGACCGTGGCGGATTATGCCAACTCGGATCCGGCAGTCGTGAGGTCTGGACGAGTCAAGAAAGCCGTCGCCAACGCTGTGCAGCAGGAAGGTAAGCTTTTGGTGAGCCTTTTAAGGCTCAGGCCTAGGTGTTTTGTTTTCACGGGATTCTGTTTCAGTGTTTTTCTTGCAGTACTCTGGGCATCTTCCCATAAACATGTTTGCTTTTCTCAATGTTTACGCATATATTGGGGGTGGGGGAGGGTTAGCCAAGAGTAGCAGTTCTGTAGCAGAAATATTTTATTTTTGCCTTTGCCTTTAAAAAAATGTTTGTATACTCTTCCTAAGTTTCCACTGCTTTCTTCTTGGGCAGTAATCTCTTTCCTGTAGCTCACATATATTTTATTCTGTAGCGTAAATAACCTTGGAGTGTTCTTTACCTTTTCCGGTGTTTTTCTTGCTTTCAAGCTTTTTATGCATGGGTCCCCAAGACATGTATTTTATGACACAGTCTCCAGCCTAGTACCAGGGTTAAATTGGATCCAATTCCTCTTAAACATTGCTCCTCAGAACTTATGAGAATACAGCTCACCTTTTGTTTTATCCTGCAGGGTTCATAGTGGAAGAATTATGCACTTCCTTCAGTGCTGAAGTCAGCACTTTTAAGGAGTCTTTTGGTCTATTGCTTTCCAATTTTTTGTGTTTAATATACTAAAATTTCTTTCTTTTTTTTTTTAAACTTGGTGACAGAGTCTCAGCTTTCTCCAGAAGACTCTCACATTGTTTTTTTTCCTTTTCCTGATGGCTGCTGGTATCTTGGCTGAGTTGTTTGTATTTCTGGGTGTAACTGTGTGCCATCTCATTCTCCCCTTATTTTCTTCTAGTAAAATCTCTTTGTGGCTTGGAAGCTTCCCAGGTTCCTGCAGAGGAAGCTCTTTCTGGGGCTGGTGAGCCCTGTGACATCATTGACAGCAGTGATGAGATGGATGCCCAGGAGGAAAGCATCCATGAGAGAACCGTCTCCAGAAAAAAGAAAAGCAAAAGGCACAAAGGTACGAGGGCTTGCTCTCTTTTGACTTGTTAGTCCTGTCTGTAGTGATAAATTGAAGCTGTTACTTACTCAGTAGCACAAGGGGAGATGTAAGAAGCGATACCAGGGGAGTTTGGAGAAAACATGGCTCTCAACTAAAATCTTGGTAGTGGGACAGGTTTTAATACTCCTGAGCTTTTTGCTTTGTCTAAAAGGGAAGGAGATTGGTAAGAGTTAGTAGATTCTGGAGTTGTGAAGTGGACATTCATTGAGTACATGTTATTATTAGGTAAAAATGCACATGGCAATGTGAAAACAAAAAGCCTTTGCATTTCTGGATTTCTGAATGTGTAAGGAGGCAGAGATATGATGAAAAAATGTTTTCCCAAATGTGTGGATTTTATGAAACCAGTTTTATTTCACATAAACTTAGATATCATGGACTTTTAAATGTTCTGCAGTTATTACTGTCTGCTTCATGTCTAATAGGTACTGTGGGAAATAGAAAAGTATGTGATGCTTACATCTTAATGGTGATAATACTTATACAAATGAAACAAAGAATAATAAACTGATGTTATATAACATGCCAAACCATCATTCAGGTTCCATATTTTGCTCTGGACTTAATGAGTCAGAATCTCTTGGGGTGGAGCCCAGAATTCTTAAAACTAAAGTGGTTCTGATGATCAGCTAAGTTTAGGGGGAAGCTGATAAGTAATAAATGATGTGTGTATTTTTGGTTTCAACTCTACTTGAGAATCAGGTAACAGATATTTGTATATGTTAGAATATATTGAAAGAATCAATAAATTAATGAACTGACATTGCTTTACAATTATATCGGTTATTGCCAGTGATATCTTTCTTTTTCAGGATCCAAAAATTAATACAGTTTGAGCATTCCAAATACAAAATCCAAAATGCTCCAAAAGCTGAAATTTTTTGAGCACCGGCAAGATGCTCAAAGGAAATGCTCATTGGAGCATTTTGGATTTCTGATTTTTGGCTGAGGGATGCTCAACCAGTAAGTATAATGCAGGTATTCCAAAATCTTGAAAAAGCCAAAATCTGAAACATATCTGGTTCTAAGCATTTCAGATAAGGGATACTCAGCCTGTATTGATATTCTGCACACTTATTTGTCCTTAATTTCTCACTTAAAATCCATCACTATACTATTAGGGAATTGTCTTGGGTTGTGGGTTTTGTTTTTTTTTTTTGATACATTCTCCTTAGACTTTTTGTTAAAAAAATCTTTATTGAGATAGAGTTCATTCTTTTAAATTGTACAATTTAGTGGTTTTAGTTTGTTCACAGAATTGTGGACCCATCAACATGATCTAAGTTTGGAACATTTCCAAAAGAAATCCCATACTTAACTAGCATCCCTCTTCATTCCCTCCCAAACCCTGTCCCCAACCCTGGGTAACCACTAATCTACTTTCTGTCTTTATAGATTTACCTATTCTGGACATTTCATATAAATGAAATCATATGATATGTGGTCTTTTGTATCTGGCTTCTTTCACTTAGCTAATGTTTTTAAAATTAGTATTGTAGCATTTATCAGTATCTTACTCCTTTTTATTCCTGTTTGTCTATTATGAATAATGCTGCTATGAATATTCACGGACAGGTTTTTAAGTGGATGTATACTTTCATTTGGTTAGGTAGGAGTGAAATTGCTGGATCATGTGGAAACTCTGTGTTTAACTTATTTTGGGGAATTGCCAAACTGTTTTCCAAAGTGGCTGTACCATTTATATTCCCACCAGAAAACATATAAGTGTTCCAATTTCTGCACATCCTCACCAACACTTGTTATTGTCTGACTTTTTCAATTATGTTGTCTGACTTTTTTTAAACGTAAATTTAAATTTTTAGAGACAGGATCTTGCTTTGTCTCCAGGCTGGAGTACAGTGGCACAATCATAACTTACTGTAACCCTGAACTCTTGGGTTCCAGTGATCCTCCTGCATCAGCCCCCCAAGTAGCTAGGTCTACAGGTGTGTGCCTCCATGCCTAGCTAATTAAAAAAAATTTTTTTTTTTGTAGAGATGGGGTCTTGCTATGTTGCTCAGGCTGGTCTTGAACTCCTGGCCTCAAGTGGTTCTCTCACCTCAGCCTCACAAAGTGCTGGAATTATAGGCATGAACCACCCAGCCTGGCCTGAATTTTTAAATTATAGTGGATGTGAATGGCTAATGATGTCGAGCATCTTTTCATGTGCTTTTTGGCCATTTGTATCTTCTTTGGAAAACTGTCTATTCAAATCCTTTGCCCATTTTTAAATTGGGTTATTTTTTTATTACTGAGTTGTAAGACTTCTTTTTATATTCAGGATACCAGTCATTTATCAAATATATGATTTGTGGCATACAGAGTCATCTTTTGCTCCCTTGCTCCACTTTACCCCCGTTAGGTTCCTCCATTCTAGCCAGACTGGCCTTTCTTTCTTTTAGTTTCCTTTTTAATGAAACATATACAAAAGAAGAGAGAATAGCATAATGAGCCCTATGTAGCCATTACCCAGCTTCAACAATTATCAATTCATGGCTCTTTTTGTTTCAACCACCCCTTCATACACACTGGATTATTTTGAAAAAAATTTCCTGATATCCTATCATTATCTCTGTAAATATTTTAGTAGTTATCACCAAAAGATAAATACTCTTAAAAATACCATTATAACATCTAAAAGTCTTAACAGTAATTTCTTAATATTGTGAAAATCTTGTTAGACTTTTCTTTTTTTTTTTTTTTTTTTTTTTTTTGAGACAGAGTCTTGCTCTGTTGCCCAGGCTAGAGTGCCGTGGCGTCAGCCTAGACTTTTCTTTTTATTGCTGTCATACATTTTGTTTTTCTAAGTAACTTGGCTTCGTGTTAGCTCTTTATTTCACGTGCTTTTCGTCTTAATCTATGCCTATCAAAATTCTTCATCTCCTTTGTGACTTAATCTGCATGAAGCTTTCCTTTACTGATTCCATTTCCCTCATTTTGAAATTTCCTATGTATTCTATAATTATTAAATTCTGTAATTATGTGTAAAACACTGGCAATTCTTCAGTATTTACTGAATTTTGTCTCTTAAGACAGAAAATTTTTTTTTTTTTATTCTTTAAATCACAGCTCATTGGACTGAAATAGAAAATTTTTTAATAGCACTTTTCTTTGTAAAAGTCCTTATGGGTCTCAGTAGAGGAAATTCTGATAGTTATTTACTTTTCAGAGAAAGAAGATGTAATGTGGGAGAAGGTGGGGCCCCAGACATGGTAGACTGAGCGTTGGAATGGTTACTGGAAATTAAAAGAATGGATAGGAACCAAAAAAGAGGATGTTGTTTTAGACACATTGGTCTGTGTTGTGAAAAACCTAATGCAAGAACCTGACCTAATGCAGGAACAAGAATCATAGAGCTGTAGGGAGCAGTTAGCTAGAAAATCAGAGATAACTTTGGGGAAGTAGTGTAGGGGCTTTTTGCCAGGAAGGAAGACTGGTTTTAGGGCAGTTTTATGACTATGTCTGAAATAAAGGTTAGGGTTAGGATTAGCTCAGATTTAGGTGTCTTTACAGGGTGTGTGTTGTTACCTGCACCTGAGAAGTATAGGGGACCTCAGGGTCAAGAGAATTAACACTAATGAGTTCTGAAGGAACAGTAGTTAGTGATACGTTGTCTAGGAGTGACTGAATGCCTCTGGCCAGGATCATAGGCCCAACTGGCAATGAAACTAGAAGAAAATAAATAGGTTTACAGGTAAGGTTATCTGTAAACAGGTTGTATAATAGATAACCGGTTACAGATAATAAGAATGCATTGTAACTTATCTAGTGTCCTATTTAATTTTCACTTTGAGGTTTCCTCATACTATTTTAAAGTCAATTTTGTTTTTATGTGATCAAACTGAAGAAAATGTTTGGTGAGTGGGGACTTGGAGGGAAACCAAGGGCAGGGTTTATAGTGTGCAACTGGAATTTGGAGTCAGAAAACCTGGGTTCTGATTACCTTGACTAGGTGGCAGGGTTCTTTTTTCTTATTAGTAAAATGGGCATGATAATATTTTCCTTATTTCCATTGAATAATTATTAGAGTTGAATGATTAGTGTATGCAAAGGCACTTTGAAAACTTCAAACTAGGTTGTAAATTGTCATGAAATAAAGGTCTTAAGAACAACATCTATTCACTTGAGCAACAGGAGGTAAGTTTCCAACAGCTAGGTAGGATAAATGGGAAATGATAAGTGTGAGGGCTTCCTTGGACCTATTTAAAACCTTTTTCTTAACGTTGCAAGCCCTGGGAGAATTGAAATGATTGAGTATCTTTAGATATGTGTGTAGTAGAATATCAAAGATTATCATTCCTATTTCTGTTTCAGAAGACCTGGACGGAGCTGGAGGAGAAGAGTATCCCATGGATATTTGGCTATTGCTGGCCTCCTACATCCGTCCTGAGGACATTGTGAATTTTTCCCTGATTTGTAAGAATGCCTGGACTGTCACTTGCACTGCTGCGTTTTGGACCAGGTTGTACCGAAGGTGCGACCACAGAGAGCTCACTCTGTGTAGCTGGTTTAATTGCTGTTTGTGATTTGGAGCTACTCACTGGATGGTGACCTCTTTTTACTTTTTCTGTTCCATGTCTGGGCATGACCCTAGCTTTGGACTTCTTGAGCCCCTCTCTAATTTAAACTTGATATTATTAATTATCCAGGTGTTTGTCTTCCCTGTGGTTGCTTCCTTTCACCCTCCAGAATGCACTTCCAGCAAAAAGTTTTGCTTCAGGTGTCAGAAGGAACTGTTTTAACTTTTCCTCAGAGGTTTATTTTAGCTAGAATGTTCAAAAGCTACAGATGCCAGCCTGCTTATCTTTCCAACTGGATTAGTTGTTTCTTAGATTTGCGAGTCATCTTGAAGTATCATAGTTTTGGTATTTGTGCTGTCTTATGTATAGTTGTAGTGGTAAGGAGTGAGTGAATTATTTGATTAGTAAAAGGGCTAGCTTTTGATGCTTGTTGTGGAAGTGTATGGAGATTGTAAACTCTCAGTAAAGCTGTGGTGGGAAGGGGTGTTGAAGTAGGAGTAGAGAACTTGCTGAGACATCTGACAGGAGAACCTGGTGGCTCTTCTCCAGTACAGGTTCATTTTCAGCAAGTGAAGTATATTACACTGGTATCAATTTGGAGAGCTTGCTTTTTTGTATAGCGAAAGGGTGATGATTTAAACTTTTAAAATGGACGGAGAAGTACAGTATTACAAGGCAAAGAAGCAAAAGTTGCTGAGAGGTTGAGATGGTGATTTGTTTATGTATGAACACTGGGGACAGGCTAACTACTGGCCTGTGTAATAGTGCAGTGAAGTTCACACAGAGACCAAGACCTACAGCTGAAGAGACAGGTCACATATTGGTAGGAGTAATGTGTCCTGTTTCAGGCACTACACGCTGGATGCTTCTCTGCCTTTGCGCCTGCGACCAGAATCAATGGAGAAGCTGCGCTGTCTCCGGGCATGTGTGATCCGATCTTTGTACCATATGTATGAGCCATTTGCTGCTCGAATCTCCAAGAATCCAGCCATTCCAGAAAGCACTCCCAGCACATTAAAGAATTCCAAAGTAAGTGAGAATTAGTGTTGGGGTTTGCTAATGGACTCTTGTGTGGTGGGCCTGTTATTACGGCTTGTCTCCAGCTTCTTTGATGGGGAGGGCTGTAGGTCCCAGGCTGCTAGCGGACTAATGTAAACTATAGGGCTCAGAGGTTTCACTTCTCCAAGACATTCCCGCTATGCTGGTCTGGCTTATCTTTACCTTAAAGCTTTCTTGTGCTTTTAGCGTATTCCTTATTCTTTTTATTTTAATTTATTTTCATGCATTGTACATTGGACCACTTCAGATACAATGGTTTTGATGGTTTGGGCTAGGAAGAGCACAACTCAAATGGTAGCTGTATGCTATAATTTTTAAAAGGTACTTTCAATCATGGTACAAAGATATAACATGGACAACTCACTAATTTTCTAATGCAACCTTGACATCTGGGATTCCCCCTTATTGACCTCCTTAAAGGATTCTGGTGTAGGCTTTACTTCTTTAGCGTTTACTAAGTGCCCTGTGCCAGCCTGTTGCCAGGCTTTGTGGTAGGTTGTGTCAGAGATTATAAGGTACTCTGATTCATAGATCTCAGTTCTCTAAAATTCTTCCTGTGTTTTAGGCTATTTTAAATTCAGGATTTCTCCAGTATTTTATATTCCTACATTATATTCAAGTTTCCAGCATTCTTCTAATTTATAAATAGGTCTACTAGCCTTCGGTCCATTCTGTCTTTCCCTTGCTGAAGTCTAGACTAACATAGCAGATACGATTATTTAGGCAAGTTGATGTCTCAGCCCTTTTCTATTCAACTATTACCATTGTCTAAATTTCATATCTTCGAGTTTGTAGGTAATTTTTTTACTCCATTCCTACCCACAATCTGATGTTCTATAGCACTTCTCATTCTCTTATACTTTGTTTTTATGGAAATGGACATTATATAATGATTCCTCTCCCCTAGTTTAGCTCTTGCGTGATAATATTCTACCTGATACGTATTAATTTAAAAGGGTACTATTGATTTCAAGATTATCACGATTCCGCCCTGGCTTGCAAGCTGAGGTGGTCAGGGCCACTGGCGGAGCTGTATGTAGCACCATGCTAGCTGGTGGATTTAGGGTGGGAGTGGAGTGCTGGGAGAGTAGGATTTCACCCAGCAGCTGCTCCTGCTTGTAATATGAGTGTACAGTGCATCACCTCACATTTACAGTGTCCCTCTCCCCAGAAACATTTGATAGTATCAGACTAACTGGTGAGGGTGGGGATCATCCCTAGGTTAGTCATGCCAGGAGTGAAGCAATTGCTGGGAGCAGAGCAGCATTGGGCAAACTCCTCATGCTTGACACATCTTAGCGGCTCCAGTGCACAATGCAAGTGCTACTGCCTAAATTCTAAAATATCCATACCTTCATATCCCTATCACTGTGTATTAAATTTTTTGAAGCGGACTGTATAAAGCCAAAGTGGATTGAAAACTAAGGTCTTAACTCAGATAGTAAGCCCAGGCCATGTGGCTGCTTCTTTTGTGCCTTGTTAGAGATCTTCTGAAGAGGGTGTGGGACCTGCGGTGGCAGGTGTCCCATGCATGGCCTTGCCACTTGTATACCCACAATCGCATGGCATTCAGGGAGTTGCCAGCATGCCTAAAGGAAGTTGTCCCATGTTCCTAGAGTCTAGCTTTTCGCATTTGATTCCCCCTCTCTCTCTTTTCAGTAGCATAGCTTGTGTGGGACACTGGAGCCGTTGTGATGGCAGCAGAAGTGTTTTCCCCTTAAAGCCAAGCCCATTATTTTTGATGGAACAGCAGGACGTACAGGGCATGTCTGAAGGGCAGGACAGCTGGCACGGCGGACGACCCACCCCTTATCCCCTGGGAGGTATTTCACTTCTTGTGCTTAACCCTAGCTGTAGCCTGACTTTCACTGAGGGGCTTACTCTAGACTGAATTCAGCCTAGCTCAGTCGTTTCCATACCGGCTGTCTGCTCCCAGAAGGTCCTGAGCAGTTTGCTTCTATTACAGGGCCAGCCTTCCCTGGCTGCCTTATGGTCTTGTTACCATCTTGCCTGGTGGCTACTGGCTGCCCTTATATTTTAATGTAGAGGACTGGCCTGGTGAATCAGAGAATGCCCCAGTCTCTACATGTCATGTTTCTTTCTGTCTTTAAAGATGAGAACAATAGGGGTTAATGTCAGTAGCCTTTGAGGTTGACTTGTATTGGTCCCTCTTCTCCTTACTAAACAGCCCTGGGATTGTCTGTTTTCATGTTGCACCAGTGTCAAGTTGGGGGTCTATCTGAGCCAAAGTAAAATCTCAGCATTAAGACTGTGGCTGGCTTTAGAGCTTGAACAGAGGATTTTGCTGATTATTTTTTTGTTACCTTATAATGTATTTTGATTTTTTTTCTTTTTTCTCAGTTTATTTTATTTTTACTTTCTTACAGTGCTTACTTTTCTGGTGCAGAAAGATTGTTGGGAACAGACAGGAACCAATGTGGGAATTCAACTTCAAGTTCAAAAAGCAGGTATGTGGTCTTCTCTGTTTTTCAGGTAATATTTTGTTCTAATAAGTTTGACTAGGTGTCTTTCTTAGTCTGTTTGTGCTGCTGTAACAAAGTACTGCAGACTGGGTAATTTATAAAGGACAGAAATTTATTTCCTCAAAGTTCTGGGTGTTGGGAAGTCCAAGATCAAGGTGCTGGCAGGGCCTGGTCTCTCTGTTTCCAAGATGGCCCCTTGTTGCATCCTCCAGAAGGGAGGAACACTTTGTCCTTCCCTAGTGGAAGGTAGAAGGCCAAAAGGGGCCAAACCCATTGTGAAGACTCGTTTATAAGAACTTTAATCCCATTCATAAGGCAGGAGCCCTCATAACCTAATTGCCTCCTAAAGGCCCCACCTTTTAGTAGTATTGCATTGGAGATTAAGTTACAGCATGAATTTTGGAGGGGACACAGATATTCAAACCATAATACTAGGCATGAAATTGCCTTATTAAAATCAAATAATGTATCTCAGAACTGACAGTACGTGTTGAGCATTCCAAATCCAAAAATGCAAAATCTGAAATGCTTCAAAATTTGAAACTTTTTGAGTACTGACAAGATGCTCAAAGGAAATGCTCATTGGAGCATTTTGGATTTCAGATGGTCGACTGATATAAGGCAGATACTCCAAAATTTTGAAAAAATCCAAAACACTTCTGGTCCCAAACATTTTGGATAAGGGATACTCAACTTGTAATGCCATGAAAAGAAAAGGAAGAACTATTCTATATTGAAATACAGAAAGATAACAACCTAATATAGAGTAAACCTTGAGTGAGTCCTAATCAGAACAAAGAGCCTGGCCAGGCGCAGTGGCTCACACCTGTAATCCTAGCACTCTGGGAGGCAGAGGCAGGAGGATTACTTGAGCTGAGGAGTTCGAGGCTAGCCTGATCAAGAGTGAGACCCCATCTACAAAAAACCAGAAAAATTAGCTGTGTGTAGTGGCACGCACCTGTAGTCCCAGCTACTCGGGTGGCTGAGGCAGGAGGATTGCTTAAGCCCAGGAGTGTGGGGTTGCAGTGAGCTACGATGATGCCACTGTACTCTAGCCGGTCTAGCTGGGGCTCCAGAGTGAGACTCTGTCTCAAAAAAAAAAAAAAAAAGAAGAGCTATAAAAGACATTTTGGGGACAGTTAAGGAAATTTTAATATGCTATGGAAAATACAAATAATTTTCTTATGTGTGATAATATTATGGTTATGCGTGAGTGTCTATCTGTGCTGAATTATTTAAGGGTGAAGTGTAAATGTTACTTTCAAATGATTTTGCACCCCCTTCCCTCCCAGAATGTGTATGATTTTTATATGTGTGTTTAATGGGGGAGAGAAAGTAAATATGGCAATATATCCCATGATAGAGTATATGTAGAAGTTTATTACAATAATTAATTAACTTTTCTGTATATTTGAAGACTTAAAAAATGATAAAAAGGGGGAAAACTTACTGTAACAATGTACTGAAGTTATTTGCCTTAATTTTGTCATCGTTGTTCAAAGCTAGTGTATTTGTAAACAACAATAATTTACGTGGTCTTATGTTTGAGGTAATTTGGGGAAACCACAAGGAGAGGGATTGCCAAAAAGGCTTTTAATCTTTAGCAGCCTCATTTTTTTTCCGCCTGTCATCTCTACTTAGTATGTCACTGATGAGACACATTACAGATACAGTTAGTTATCTCTCACTTGATGGCAGGTGGGTTATAGATAAGTTTGTAATTAAAGTAAACCATATTTTCATGTTGATTTATTTCAAAAACAGGTGTGAGGAGGAATTTTGACTCTGGTATTTTGCATTTAATAAGATCTCCCAAATCTGTGATATCCATTAGACATTGGTAGAAAGTCCACCACAGGACCTTTCTGGAAGGGACTGAGGGCAGTCTTAGCAGTGGTGAGACGTGACTAGGAGAGACCAGGATTACTGGAGGAAAGTGAATGCTGAGACTTCCTTTAGTTCTGAGACTTGTGACTCCTTTGTTTTATGGTGCCTAGAATTAGGTGGCCACTTCTGCTTCCATCCCTTTTGTGCAACAGGTGTTCCTTGGAGTTTGACAAGTTATAAGGAATTTGTAATCTTTCAAACATTGGAGAGCCTCTGATAGAGACTATTAGTTTCCATTTTTGATCAGATGGTAAGGAGTACCATCTAAATGAAGCATAAACCCATTGCCATATTTGCTCATCCAAATATATTTCCAATTTTTTCAAAGGTCAGGTTTTCTTTGATCTGTATAGAAACTGATATGTATATAAAGAGAGAGGAAATAACAGAAGAGTGTATCTTACTAGCTTCAGTTGAGCCATAGGATTTTCACTGGTGGAGAATTAGAGCCATATACATTTCTTCTAAGCCAGTGGTCCGCAACCTTTTTGGCACCAGGGGCCGGTTTCATGGAAGATAGTTTTTCCACAGACTGGGGGTGGGGTGGGATGTCGTGGGGTGGAGGGAGTGTAATGTGTAACTCAGGTGGTGATGCATGGCCTGTTTCCGAACAGGCCGTGGATCAGGAATGGGCCATGGCCCAGGGGTTAGGGACCACAGTTCTAAGCTATTAGATTAATTCTCAGTTCTCTTCAGTCCCCTAGGTTGAAGAGCAAGTGTATGGGAGGATTACAGCCTCCCATTCAGTATGAAGATGTTCACACCAACCCAGATCAGGACTGCTGCCTACTGCAGGTCACCACACTCAATTTCATCTTTATTCCAATTGTCATGGGAATGATATTTACCCTGGTAAGTAGAGACTCAGGATGTCATGCTCAGCTCTCTTATAGACTCTCACTATATGTAAGACTTGATAGAGATTTATAAGTTTAACCATTAAGGGAGAAATTGTTGAAGAATAATGAAAATAAGTCTGAAATCAGTCATGTATATTAGGAACAGACAGATTTGTGGAGATGTTAATTATATCTGAGAATATTTTACCTCTGTTAACTTCTCTGTAGGACAGAGAATGTTTTTGTATTTTCATGTGTAGTGATCATTAATGATTGAGAAACATTATCCTGTTAGGAATAATGGTGAGACATATACGTGAGCACTGTATGTTAGGACCTCGAGGCATACATACAGGGTCATAAATGGGATAGTAAAACATAGGGTGACCAGTTCAGCTCTGTCCTTTGTGTGATGCTGTCACTGTTCAATGCTTACCTGAGAATTAGATTAGTAAACAATGTATGTGCCTCTGGCATATTTTTTCCAGGTCTTAAAAAGTTTTTATGGGATTGGCAGCTGTAGAGTTCATGTAATTTGTCTTTTCTGTATCTTAGGCATCTATTCAGAGATACATGGTGTTCCCCTTCCACAATGAAAATAGGATTTTTTAATGGTAAAATAAAAAATCCATGTTTCATATAAAGAATTCAAATAAGGGCCGGGCGTGGTGGCTCACGCCTATAATCCTAGCACTCTGGGAGGCCGAGGCGGGTGGATCGTTTGAGCTCAGGAGTTCGAGACCAGCCTGAGCAAGAACGAGACCCCGTCTCTACTAAAAATAGAAATAAATTATCTGGCCAACTAAAATATATATATATATAAAAAAAAAAAAAGCCGGACATGGTGGCGCATGCCTGTAGTCCCAGCTACTCTGGAGGCTGAGGCAGTAGGATCGCTTAAGCCCAGGAATTTGAGGTTGCTGTGAGCTAGGCTGATGCCACGGCACTCACTCTAGCCTGGGCAACAAAGCGAGACTCTGTCTCAAAAAAAAAAAAAAAAAAAGAATTCAAATAATATATAAGATATATTGAGAAAGTAAAGGTGACTTAGACTTCCACTATCCTGTAACTGCAATTAATCTTTTGGGAACTGTTCTTTTAATGTGTCTGTTAATGTGTACACACCCACTCTCTTAAATAATTTTGTGTAATTGAGATTATGTCATACATGCAGTTTTTATTATAAGTACCTCTCTCTTCTCTCTAGGTTAAGCCACATTAATGACCTAGTTATATACTCATACTCCATGTATTTCATACTCATACAATTCTATACTGACCCACCTACACACACACACACAGACACATATTTAGAGATTTTGTGTTTTATTTTACGAAAAGTCAGATCAGGTTTATGTTTCATGCATCTTGCTTGACTTGCTTAACGATATCTCATCAAAATCCCTTTAGGCTGTCTCTTACTGCTCCAACCCAGTTTTAAAAAGTTGGCTTTGATGATCATCTATGTATATGTATCTTGATTTATTCATCCATTTGTGAGGCTTTCTTAATATAGTTTAAATATATGAAACTGAGAAGACCTTATAAAATCATCCTTCATTTTTTTATATCTTTACACAGGTGTTGGTGTTATAACTTAGAGATTAATCTTGTGGTCCAGGCAGTGTAAATTATGTCTGTACTGTTTCATTTCAGAATGAGATGTTGGAAACCAAGGTTGTGTGAGTTGGATACTGAATTTGCTTTTCCCTTCCAGTTTACTATCAATGTGAGCACGGACATGCGGCATCATCGCGTGAGACTGGTGTTCCAAGATTCTCCTGTCCGTGGTGGTCGGAAACTGCGCAGTGAACAGGGTGTACAAGTCATCTTGGACCCAGTGCACAGTGTTCGACTCTTTGACTGGTGGCATCCTCAGTATCCATTCTCCCTGAGAGCGTAGTTACTGCTTCCCATCCCTTGGGGGCAGCCCTGAGTCTAGTCCATTAGTAATCAGATTCCAGTTTGAAAGGAGCAGCTGGATTGTATATCTGATTAGTAATGCACATGCTCAGGTTGCTGGGGCTCCTGTTAGGGGAGGGAGAAGTGTTGAATCAAGAGGAGAAACAACTATGATTTATAAACATATTTTAATGTAAAAATTTGCATTTGAAAGGAGTGGCCCTGTTTTCTGTGTTAAAACCCCATTTGGTGCTATTGAGTTTGTTGTTCTTTATTCTTTTATCCCAGCGAAAATGGTTGATCTTGTTCTAGGGAAAAATTAAACTCTTAAATCTCCAAACAAGGAAGTTTCAGCATTCCCTTATGGTTCAGAGGAACTTTAGAGGCCTAAATTGATACTACTGTTGCTTCCAATTTAGCTTCCCTTCAAATTCAAGTGAATATTTTATCTTCTCTCTTTACCCTTCTCTAGAAATAAAGCAGGTGACAGGGTTTTCAGAATCTTATAAGATTGACTTGTGTATCTTTTTTAAAAAATAATTTTTGGATATTTATTGCATACATATTCTTTTGCCAGTTTTGAATTTTAGGTATTTTTTTGCATGAGGCTGATAGTGGTGATGATGACTTTGTACCCTTGGTACTATACTAGGAACTTTATATAGTATCTTTAATTCTCAATCTTGCAAGGTATGATTTTTTGGTTGAGAAAACTGAATGAATGACTGTACTCATAACACCAGTAAATGCAGAGCCACGATTCCAACCCAGGTCTTTCATTAAAACCACAAGTAAAAAGATCAGTCTCATTTTTCTTGTGGTAGATAGTGGTAAAAGGGAGTAGGCAGAATATGTACATAAATAAAAAAGAAAAAGGGTGAGTAAAAATTTGATTGTGGTATACTTTATCCCTACTCAGCCTAAAAAGTATATAAGATTGATGAAAAACTCTTTTAAATATGTGTTTCTAAGTTAAATGTAAAACAAACCAAGAAAGTTATTTCAAAATAGTGGTACTTTCGTTGAATTGTTAGAAAGGCATTTATTACGTTCAAGGTCATTAAAAAAATGCATTGCATGTTGAAACCAGTCTTCTTGAATCATAAGCACTTAGTGACTTTGCTGTGTCCTGCACTGTGATGCTTCTGCTGTCATTCCATGTGCCTACAGAAGCCTGGCCTTTCATCCATGCAGAAACGCTAATGTCCTCCTGTTGGTCAAATGACTTGCTATAGCTGGTGTACTCTGAGTAGAGGATCATGGGTGTTTTTTGTTTGCTAAGAAGATAATCTTGCTGCTTGTCCCTCCTCCCACCCTCCAAATTAACCAATGAGCTGGATATTAGTTGGATATTTCCAGGAGGTGGGCATTAAGACAGTATTCTTTAAAAAGGAAAATCTTGTGGGGGAAGTTATTGTGAGCCAAACTGCTAAATTAGCTTGTTGTTTTTCCTTACTATCTTCCCCACCCTCTGCTATTTAAAGAATATTCTTAGGAAGCATCTGCTTAATACTGCTACTAACAGCTAACCTTACCCCACATTGAGGGTGGTATTAAAGCTGTTCACACAGAGAGTGTGCCTGGGTCAGTGAAAAAATTTGGGCATTTAAGTGATAAAACAACCCGAGGACAATAAGCACCTTGCAAATCTCTGTAATCAAAAGTTGCCTCTTTGAGGCAGGAGGGGAGAAGCACAGAATCCTTAGTTCCCTGAACTAAAGATGCCATGGAGTAGGAAGGAGTTGTCTTGGTTCATTGTGTATCTCCCATTTAGGAGTTACCTTTAAAAAGGGGGTGAAATAAATTTGGCTTAATTATTGTATTCTGATTCAACTCTGAGTTTTTGTGTCAAACTCCTTGCTATGACAGATAGAGTATTAGGTATTGCCTCAGCTCTTAGCAAAATATTGCCAAACACTTGGTGAAGTATGTTATCAATGGTTATCTTGGCTGCAGCCTTCTTCTACATTGCCCTAGTTGTCGTGTCTGGTATGATCTGTATTAAGGGAGACATGATTAGTGAAAGGATGTGAAGTGTCTCAGGGATTTCCTTTTGGTGAGAACCCCAGACCACCTTGAGAAGAGCTGGAACTTACTGGACAACAGATTAAAAACTGCTTCATAATTTTCACTTCTTTAAATATATACTATGATTTTGCTTTGAGGGTCAAACAAAATTCAGTTGACCCTTGAACAATGCAGGGGTTAGGGGTGCAGACCCCTGCACAGTTGAAAATCTGAGTATAACTTTTGACTTCTCCAAAACTTAATAGCTTACTGTTGACTGGAAGCTTTACTGATTAACACATACTTTGTATGTTATATGTATTATACACCGTATTCTTAGAGTAAGCTAGAGAAAAAATGTTACTAAGAAAACAGTTAAGGAAGAGAAAATATGTTTACTATTCATTAACTGAAAGTAGATCATCATAAAGGTCTTCATCCTTGTTATCTTCATGTTCAGTAGGCCGAGGAGGAACAGGAAGAGGAAGGGTTGGTCTTGCTGTCTCAGGAGTGGCGTAAGAGGAAGAAATCTGCATATAAGTGGATCTGCACCGTTCAAACCCCTGTTGTTCAAGGGTCAACTGCAATACAAATTTAGCTTCCATTCTCGCCCCTGCTATGCCAAATGGTGACTATACTGGGGGAAAATAATAAATGAAAGGTTATGTGTGTCACTGATCTCAACTATAACATTTGCTGCTGATATAGAACATGCTGTGTATGTATCTATAAATACATACATATGAACACATTGCATGTATATAAAAATTCTTCACACTTCTATCAGTGCTTACTGGGTATTGGTAAAGGATTGAGTAGGCACTGTGATGAAACTTCACAAACCAGCTGGGAAAGATGCATTAATAGCCACAGGGGACAGGGTAAGGGAGCAATTCAGGAAAATGGAGAGGTTTAGCTAAAATTTGTCAGTCAGGAATTTTGGCATTTGAGACTGTTTTCATACTATGTATATATAATAGACGAACACTCCATCTCATAGTAACAGTGTGAGAACAGCCAGGTGCCTGAAGGCACGTGGCACAATTCCCTGAAGTGCATACTACTACAGAACTGTATTTGGGTTTCAAGTTTCTCCACTTAAAAAATTGGTGCGACCAAAGGAAAAGCCACGAACGGGTGGGAGAGAGCAGGTGTGAAAGGTGAAGAACCATCAGCCACAATTACAAGGCCTGGACCGAGACCAATTTAGGGAACAGGTTGCCAGACTAGGACGTGGGGGGGAGGTCAAAGGGAGGGGCAGCATGGGCGCGGCACTGCGGGGCCCGGAGGCTTTCCTCCCGCCGGGTACAACCCTGGCACTCCGCCACTTCGTCGGACTCTCGAGGCCGAACCAAGATGGCGCGCAGCCTCAAAGCGGCGTCTTTGTCACGTGCCAGGGCCGGAGAGCGCCCGGGGGTGGGAGGCGTGGCCTTGGGAGAGGCGAGCAGGCCCCGCCCTTGGGGGCGGGCCCGGGGCATCCGCGGAGGGAGGGGGCGGGGCCTCGCGGCTGGGCGCTTGGGCGACTGAGGCTGCAGCTACCCCGGCGCCGGCTCGGCTCTCTAGGACGTGTCCGGCTGCCCGGGTCGGGGGCGGCTCCCGCTGCCTCCGAGCCAGGCTGCCCGGCCTTCGGCGATTGCAGGCAGGTGAGCGCCCGGAGCCTGGGCTGGGGGAAAGATGCCTCTTTTTCCCACGTCCAGCTCTCCTCAACAGTTTGGGGAGGGGTCTCTGCCTAGCGCGCTTTGGGAAACAGCCCGTCTTCACTCCGGGCGTGTTGTCTCCGGCAGGCGTCGGGACTGCTCCCTCCGCCGCCCCTCGCCGGCCTTTGCGGTGCCCAGTGCCCTTGGGGGTGAGGATGAGGGGCGATGCCCGGTTTGCGGGGAGGGCGTGGAGTTCGCCCTCGGCTCCATCGGCGTCGGGGGAGGGGGCTGAGTTGGCGAGTCTCCCGGTGGGAGCAGGGTGGACTGCGCCCCCATTTCCCCTCCAGGAGAGTCTGAGAAAAGCGCCTCTCGGCTCCCGGGCCAGCTCCGCTCCTGGGCACGCGCTTCTGAGGGGCTGAGGTCTTCGCGCTTCTTGGGGGTCTTGATCCTTCCCGCGTTCCTCAGCACCCCTTGTTACCATCGCTAGCTCTCCATTCCTCGAACTGCCAGCCTCAGTCTGTGCCAGAGATGCCACCATCTCCGCAGTGCCAGGGCGGTGGGGTGGAAGGAGCGCGCGGCCAACCCGAGGCCTTGTGGGGTGGGGGTGGGCGCAACAGGAAAGAGGGCTGGAATATGGAGATTCCCGAACTGGGAGGGTGGGAGTGCGGAGCTGATTTCCGTGCACGCAGTACGGATGTTTCCCAGCACAGATCTTGAGGTTGTGACGGTGGGTGGGAAGAGAGAGGTCAGCCTGGAGGACTTGGAAACGTGGTGTGGATGGTTTTCTTTGAGGAAGAGGGATCCAGGACAAGGTGCCACTAGGAGCTGATGTCACCTTTGAGGAGAGGTGTGCTGGTAGTTTCCATTAGGTGGTAGGCGAGTTGGGGCTCTTCTGTGCGGAAAACAAGTGGTTAAGGAGGCTCTGCTTAGCATGGTGATCCCCTCCTGGTGTGATCTTAAGGGGCCCCTCCAGGAGCCAGGTTTCAGGGACTTCCCATGGTCCTTTCCAGAGTTGTTGGAGCTGTACCTAGTACTTTCAACAGCCAGCAAACATTTATTGGATACCTACTATATGCCAGATACTATGCAAGGTGCCACGTCTTTTGAAGGCAATTTAGGGGCTGTGGAGCAGCTAAAAGATATAGGTAGTAGGCAAACATTGTAGGTGTTCTGTTAACACCCTCCCCCATTTTGTTAAATTGCTGTTGGATTAGAAAAAGAAAGAACTGTGTCCACATGCTTTCAAACAGCTGTTGGAACCAGATTCCAACCTAGCACCCGCTACCACTGTTAACTGGCCAGGTAGTCCCAGGGAAGCTGCCGTAGCAAAAGGAACAGCTTGAATGATTCCTCTTGGTTATTTTCTCAGCCTGAGGAGGCTTCCTGGGATAACTGGTATCTCAAAGTGATGAGATCATTAATAGCACAACGGTTACTGGGGGCCAAGAATGCACTAGACACTCTGCACAGTGGGAGACGCCATTTCTGGAAGATGGAAGTGTGTGGGGGAGGAGGGTGTGGAAGGGAATTCTCATCTAGTGGTGTCTGGGTGTGTGCAGCTGAGCATGGCATGATGTCAGAACCGTGGAGCGTATGAAGTCTGGCAGCTGGGTTGTAAAGGAGGGACGGGAGGGGCGGGGCACGGCAGGAAGGCTCCTGGGTCCCTAATCTGAGTTGATTGCTAAAGTCTTAGAGTTGGAAAGAGTTGTCAGGCATAGTTTGTAGGTCCTTCCTGAGCCTCCAAGGATAGCAGGGGTAGAGCTAGGTGAGAGGATGAGAAGTTGGGCTGTGGTGGTGATGAGGCAGGGGTGAAGGTTCAGGGGGCCCAGGGAGCTGGGTGCCAAGGGGGCTTGAAAATATGGGGGAGCTAGCAGAGGCCTTTTAGTGCCCAGGGGTTCTTTAGGCCTTAATGTGGTGGGTTGGTAGGTGGGTTGCTGTAGAAACAAGGTGTGGTGACTGGGTGGTATAGAAGTGTGTGTGTGCGCACGCACACATGCGTGCTGCTTGTGTGTGTGCACGCACACATGCGTGCTGCTTGTGTGCGTGCACTAGAGAGGAGGGGTGGAGAGGAGCAGAAGGACTGAGGGAGTGAAAGCTGCCCCAGAGTCTGGGTCCCAAGTAGGGAATTGGGAGAAATGGAGGGGAGGGAGTGGGGTCAGAGGGAGGAAGGAGTGTGTATTGCAGCCACATGAAGTCGCCATCTGTCCCCCTCTGGCCTGCTAGCTCACTGACCTATAATTAGCTCTGGAGGGCATACGGTGCTGGCTCACAGGAGCGTGGCACTTCGGGTGGCCGGCAGAGTAAAGAGTACTCAGAGGGGCCATGGGACTTGGTGTACTCTGAAAGGGGCTGCTTCTAGGGGACCCTCAGCATTTGCTGTAGTGGGAGGGGCCTGAGGGAACTGAGAATGTCGGGGGCAGGGCTTGTGGGGGGAAGGAGCTCTAGGTGAGGATGGTGTGAGACTCCAGGGCTGGGCAGAACCTGAGGACTCCCCTCTTGTCCTCACCTGGCCCCTGGCTCACTGCACAAGCAGCACGATTGGTGCCCAGCTCTTTGCTCTGCCTTCAGAGAGGCTTGGGTGCCGCAGCCTCGGGGCCTCCCTCAGGTGTCTTCTGTTTCCCCAGGTGAGGTCAGCTCTAGTGAGGAGCAGCTGCCTGCCTTTCAGTTGGGGGCTGAGAGGCCTTGGCTGGGGCTGCTTCTTTCTGAGAGAGCTGGAGGAGATATTGCCACCAGTTAATTCAATTGGTCATACTCCAAGTGGTGCTCAGCACTGACCTCCAGGCTATGCCAGAGACTGAATATGTGGTCACATGCTGCTCTGTATGGCTCTTGAATGATTACTTGTGTTTCGATGTTCTCTCAAGTAGCCTGTGAACTTCCTGAGGGGTAAGATTGTATCTTACATGTCTTTTGTTTTCCTAACACTATTGGATTCATGGAAATCACTCAGTGAGTGATTGTTGGTTGAATCGAAGATGTCTGTCTTGTGTTCCCCTGGGTTTGATGAAGCAAGGCCTCCTTGCAGCTAGAAATATTTAACCTGGAGCAGATAAGCCTCTGGGGACCCAGTACAGTGGTACTACGTCTCAGTGGGCCACTTAGATTCTACAGGCAGTAGATGAACTTAAATTTCCTAAATCTCTCATAAAGCATGGTATATGATAAACCCTGAACAATAATATGGAGGTATAGATATAACACATGTATCTATAGTCTATATTGATTATATAAATATATAATATATATTATCATACAGTGATTTAAGAGAGTACATATGCACAATATAATTTTGTAGTTAAGTGTCAGATGAAGTAGCCGGCTTGCATTTAGAGGCATTTATTGCTTATTTTGCCAGCCAGTAGAGCTGAATTCTCATAAATTAGATACATATCTGATGTGCCTTCATGGCCATTGTCTTCGGTTAGATAACTGTCATTTCAAAGGGGAGATAGGTTTCCATTCAATTTAAGAAAAAGCTTCCTTAGAACTATGAAGACTTCCTCATTTGGTAGTGAGCTCCTTGTTCCTGAAGGATGATTAAAGACTGAGCTGCCAGGGACACTGTGGAAGGAACTCCCACATGGGGTGGGATGGGGGCGGGCACAGGATGGCAGAGGTACCATGCACGTTCACTGTCCTGACTGCATGCACACGCACATGCATTCTCCTGACCACAGTCATGTGCAGTTATGACCCCTGACCTCTGCTTAGAACCGCACACCTCCATACGTTCCCAAGACTGTACACACCCGTTCACTCTCATGCACATACTCTCAGGCCCTGTTCTTATGACTGTAGTCTTATATTCTCTCTCTCTCTCTCTCTTCTTTTTTCATGACAACACATACATACCACACATTCTCATTCACACACACACTCGATTGCATGAATACACATGACCTCCCTCCCCCCACATTCTCTTTTTCTTCATTACACACACACGCACACACTTTTGTGATCACATACGCATGCAGTTTTTATGATGCCTACATTTCTCCCTGTGGTTCTGTGCTTTGGACCTTTTATACCCTGGCAGCTGTCAGCACTCCAGATAGTCCTGCTTTCTGCTGCCTGATGGCTCCCAAATCTCATAGGTTGATCTACTAGTGCAGTGGCTTCTGAGCAGTTATTTATTTCTTAACACCAGAGGACCCTGTTTAATATGTGTCCCACACAGACCCCTAGTTTTGAAAGATTTTTATTCTCCAAATGTGCTACACACATTGCTTTGTTTCTTCTTTTGCAGATATGATTTGAGGACATTTGTGTTAATTAATAGCTCTGATTAGCAGAAAATGGCTAGGGTTACCGTACTTAATGATGTAAGTTCAGCAAAAGCTGTGTTTGTGTTCAATGGTGCAACCTTGTGTCTTGCCTTGGTAAACACGTGGTCTCTAGTAGCCATTTGGAATGTGGAAAATAGTTGGAATTGCGAGGGCCCTGGTGTTGCTCGTGTGGCCTCCCCAGGTTTATTGCTCTGTCGCATTGACGTGCTGCCTTTCTGAGAGAACGTGTGTTTATTTTAGCAGGTGCCTTCTGTAGACAGTACTTCCACCTGGGATTTTCTAACCTGTTTTTAGACTTGGAACCCTTTTATAGAAATGAAACCTTAATCAGATGTCTCATAAAACTGACAGATTTGGAGTTAATGGCATTAAAGTAAAGAAAAGGGAGTTCAGAGCCCTTTGAGTCTGTCACAGCTCTTCACCCTTTTTTTCACCCCAAGCCACCCCTACAGGTACTCTGTCATAGAGCCCAGGTTGCAAATCCCTGCCATGACTTGAAGAGGTAGTTGTGATGGCTGTACTTTTGGTATTTCAGAAAATGAACTATTTTTGTGGGGGGCACAGAGGCTTGTAGCCCTCCCTTCCCCATTGGCCTTTGACATTAGTCCTCCTGGGGTAATGATATTGAGGGTGACCATACTGCCAGGTGTGCAGGGACAGCCCTGGTTCACACCTGTGTTCTGGTGTGATTGTTAACAGTGCTTCCATCCGCTCTCAAGAGGGTCCTGGTTTGGACAGTAAGTTGTATGTTCAGCCAAGTGATAGGCCGTGTCTTGGGGAGAGGTAGCCCACATCTGACTCCCGGGGAGCAGCTGGAGAGATGGGCTTCACGGTCGCAGGCCTAGGGGGGCCTGTTGGATAAGAAGATGCCTCCTCCCCTGTCCCCTGAGTGAGGCTGGGATGAGGAGGCTGAATGCCTGGGCTGGCAGCTGGTACTCACCTGTGCTTGGGCAGCGTGTTACACTCCTCAGGCTGATTCGTGTCTGTCATGACCACCTGTGAGAGCACGAGAGTGTGTTGTGTGTTATGCTCCTCACTTCCAAATTTGGGAACCTGAAGCACAGAAAGGGCAAGTCTCACCACTGGTCTTGAAGGGCGCCCAGAGAACTGGATGCTTTTGAAGGGATTTGTGGCTAGCAGTGAGAAACTCTCAATGGCGCTTTTCCAAGAGTTTTTTCTCTGGGAATGGCTTCCTATAGCCAGAATGGGTTTTTAATTTTCTTACTGTATTTAAAGTGGGCCCAGCCTTGAGGCACTTTGGGAGCCCAGGGGACTAAGAGTTATGTAACAAGTGGCGCCATTGCTGGGCACTGATCTCAGCGCTTGCTGTACGCTAACTCCAGTAATCCACCGGTGTTAGCTGTCTGCAGTGGGTGCTATTACCGTCCCCATTTCACAGAGGGGGCAACTGAGGCTCGGAGAGATGAAGCATCTTCCCAGGGTCCCTGGAGTGGTCAGTGGACTCTCCAGCCTTCAGACCCATCAACTGTTCCAGAGTCTGCCTTTCGAGACAGAGGGAGACCCACCGAGCTCTCATGAAGCCTCAGTCTTCAGGGGGCAAGATAAGTGAATATTTCTGGGGTGTTGAGCCATTTTTTCCTATTTTGGCATTTTGCTTCTTTGAAGTTCATCAGGGATGGACTCGCCTGAAATGACTGTCGCACAGATCTGTTCAGTCCCATGTATGCTAGGACCTGTGTTCGTACCCAGTAGTAAGGAGGATGTGGTTCTTACCCTCTAATGTACAGGTGAGATGATGGAAAGCCAGAGGAGTCCCACAAAGAGAGGTATAAAGAAAGGGCTGTGCTGGGTCAGCGGGAGGGCAGATCTCACCCACTGGAGGGAATCAGAAGAGGCTCCCTGGAGGAAGTGGCATTTGAGATGAGCTTAGAAGGGTGATCTAAGTTCATTAGGCTGACATGAAAGAGAGATGAGAGGCGGGCCAGGCAAGGTGCTGGAAGAGCATGAGCAGTAGATGGCCCTGGGGGCAGGCCAGTGAGCAGGGCCAGTGAGCAGGGCTTGGGGGCAGCAGGGGAAGAGGTGGGATTTGGCTTTTAGAGGAAAGGATGAGTGAGGGCCAGGCTTCTTGGGGTGGTGAGCTGGACAGGGAAGAAGAAGAAGCTTCTGGTGAGAGGAAGGAAAGGTGGGCAGCCTGAGGGCATGGGCAGCTGGACTTCGGTACCACTGGGGGGATAGTATCTGAAGACTCCGCAGGATAAGGGGAGCTGTGGCTTGGGAGCGTGGGCTGGGGCGGGGAACTTGGTATGGAGCTGGTGAGGGGCGAGGGGGAGCGGTAAGGGTGGGTGGTGGTTGGGGCCTTCCCATGGGGAAGTGACTGCCTCTGGACTCTGATGGCTGCTCTGCAGAGGCCTCCCCCAGGCCTGAGGAGGAGAGGTGGAGGGAGGGCCGAGGTGAGCTGTCCTCAGGCTGCCATCACCCTGGTGAGGGTGCCAAAGGCCACAGCCCGGGTTCGTGGGTTCCTTGGAGGAGACACGATGCGTGGAGGAGGCATCTTCACTCTCTCTCTTCCGCCATCCCCTACCTGTCTTTGGAGTCAGACAGGCTAATTGAATCCCAGCTCTCCCTTTTACTAGCTGTGTAGTCTTGGTTACATGACACTGAGTCTCGGTTTGCATATCTGTGAAATGGGCAGAAGAATCACATCTTCCTCACAAGGAATTGTGGGGGTTAAAATAAGTTAATACATGTCAACTGACAACACAGCGCATGGTAACTAGTGAATAAATCATAACCATCATTTTCCCGCCCCGTTTCCTCAGACCTTCACCCTTCCTCCCATCCGGCAGGTGTGTGGCCCTCTCTTTTACCTGAAGGGGCCCCCACCCTGAGGCTCCCTCTCGCCTGGCTCACGGCCCCCTCGGACTTGAGCTCAGCTCCTGGCAGCCCTGCCCGGGCCTGTGGCTGCGCGGGGCTCCCTGCGCTTGCCGAGCCCTCAGTGTGTGGGCCGCCATCTGGCAGGGCGGGCGGGAGCCAGGCCCGTGTGCGTGGCCAGCCAGAGCATCACGCTCGATGCCCGTCCCTCCTGTTGGTAGGAATAGGTGGGGTGACTTTTGGGAAGCCAAGGAGACCCTGAGTTTGCCTGTTCCGTGTTTGTGAAGGCCAGAGGCCTGCTTTGCGCCCAGCCCTTCCTCCTCACACTCGCTCACACCCACTCCCTCCCGAGCCCTCTTCGCCGTTTCGCAGCCTGCCCACACTCCTCCCCGGCAGAGCCCCGCGCAAATGCTTGCTTTGGGGACGGCAGCTTTCGCCTCTGAATCAGGACCTGTGAGTGTTACTTAGAAATTGTGCGGGAGTTGAGGAGGCTTCTGTTAGGCTGAGATGATAATTGCACTATTTAAAGATGGCCCTGGAGCCAGGAGGAGCCAGAAGGAGCCAGGTGTCCTGGTGCGGCTGTCCCAGGGCTCCCTTCTGCTCACCGTGCTTGTGCCGTGGGCGGGGACAGGGCAGAAGGTCCTGGACAGTCATCTCAGGGGCATCTGCCTGGCAGCCCTGTCTGGGCTCATCTTCACACCAGCTCTGCGTGATGCCATGTGGCCAGGGGAAGCGGAGTTGCTACCTGGCACGTGGTTTGGAGGGAGGCCGGGAGAGGGCTGGCGGCACCAAAGCCAGCTCCTCAGTCGCTAAAATGACCAGGAGGGTTGGGGCTGGGGGGTTGGGCAAGTTGGGCCAAATAGCCAGCACCTCCCGGTGGGCGGCGTGAGGTCCTGTTCGTGCCCCCTGGGAGCTTCTCCAGCCCCTTTCCTGTGAGGAGCTCTGAAAACCCCCCCACAGGCTCCGGCACTAAGGTGATTCATGTCCCCACCATCATAGGGAGCGCTCTACTTTTCAAAGCTCTGCTCATCCGTGATCTCATTCCTCTAAGGTAGGCAGAACAAGGGTTGTGGGTTTCATCTTGTAGCAGAGGTCTCAGTAGAGGGTGACAAGCCTAAGGTCACCTAGCTGGTCTGTGACAGAACTGTAACCCAGGTCTCCCAAGTCCCAGCTCTGGGCTTCTTCCTTTGTACTACACTGCAGGCTGCCTGGGGGTCTGCTGGGCCGCAGCCGTTCCTGGGGTCCCTGAGCTCCTGAGCACACTGTGTTCTTCGGAGGGTAGCCTCTGCCACAAGGAGCCCCTTCCCCGGCCTGCTCTCCTCTTCGGCCTCTCATGTCTTCTTGGTGTATGTGGAGGGGCAGGGGGATCCCGGGGGGCGGGTCATGAGCTTGGAGAGGTATGACGGGGCCATGTGGCCTTTCAGCCTCACGGCATTCGTGGTAGAGGGGCTGGGTACAGTGGGTGGGAGAATGGGAGGAGTGGCCGTTGGCAGCGTCAGTGAGATGGCAGCTCTGGCCGGACCGGGACAGCAGCCCTCTGCTCCACGCGCAGCCGCTCTGAGGGGCAGGGAGGCGAGTGCGGGCTGCCCTGGCAGCAGCAGTGTTGGGGAAGGCAGTGTGCACACCAGCCTTCTACCTTTTGCTTCTGTAACCTTTTGCAACCCTGCCCTCCACAGTGGCTGTCTGGCTTGGGGACAGGATCCCCTTGATCAGAGTTTGTGTCCCATTTCTGTGTCTGGGAGTGTGTGTGTGGCCATGTGTGTATATGTCCTAGGTCTCCATGTTCCTGTGTCTGCCTGCGTGTGCATATGTGTGTATGCGTTGCGTGCCCACATGCCTGCTTGAACCTCCGGGCAGTGGGTCCCTCTGAGAATGGCTGTGGGTGTGAGCCACAGAGTTTTCAAGCTGGTGCTCTAACTGTCATCGGATCCAGGCCCCCCATTCCTCCCCAGCCTCCCTCTTACTGCCCCCCATTTCTGCGTGGATCATCAGTACTCTAGGGGACGGGTTTAGGAGGAAGAGGCCTGGCCCTTCTTCGTTACCCCTGCTGGGTTCAGTCCTGCCACAGACAGGCCTGCCCAGGGTCTGGCCTCTCGGCTCACACTGGGTCCTGATGCCCTTGTCCACCCTGATCCTCCCAATCTGCCTATTGTTCCCACTCCTGAGGGGTGGAAAGGCTTTCCTTGGGTCTCCCATAAGAGAAGGGAGAGGGGAAGGAAGGAAAGCGCCATTTATGACCACCTCCAGTGTGCCTGTCGCTGTGCTGGGGGTTTCACTCTTCTCTCCTGCAACTGGGAGCTCTGAAGACGGTGCCCTCTGAAAACTAACTCAGGTGGTGGCTTCCTAACAGTGGGCAGGGAGGTTGGAAGCCCAGCTGCCTGCTGCCTTCCCCAGTACAGCTGCCTTTGCTCTGACCACTGGGCTTCCCTGTGCGAGGCTTAAGGCATCACTAGAGCCAGGCTGTGTGCACGCTAACCGCCCTAGCTGGTGACGTCTGGCAGTGCCAGCAGTGGGGAACTACACTGAGGGAGCAGATTCCTAGCCATGAGCAGGGGACCCCACACACCCCTCACCCCCACATCAACCCTGGGTTCCTTTCCATCGTTCAGTTCCTGCCCCAATGCAGAGGTGGTAGGCTGAGTTCAGAGTCCAAGCCTGCTGCCTGCCAGGCCTGCATGCCATCCTCCTTGGCAGGTTTCAGAAGCGGGGAATGACTTGAGCCAGAACCTGCTCCCTGAATTATGGGCATTGTAGCAGGTCAGGGCTCTGTGCCTCTCCAAGGCCTTAGCCGTGTTGTGCCAGTGGTCAGGGCAGGAACTACTCTACCCGTTTCCTATGACCCCTGGGGCCCAACTTTGGGACTCACACCCACTAATAGCCCTTTAACCCCTCTACACTTGCCTTGGCTTGAGTGTGGGGAAAAGGCTGTGGGGGGAGGGGCCAGAGACCCTATTTTCTCCCCTCCCACCCCCAGGTCTCAGGACTCTGGGCAGCCTGCCGGCTGCTCCCCTACCGCTGACTGAATCATTTCTATATTTGGCCAGCGAGCCACGTGGGTGGGGAACCACTGCCACTGCGGCTGCACTTCTGACAGTGGGGGGAAGGCAGAGGCTGGGCAGTGGGCATGTGCATTCCTTGGGAGAACTAAGGAGGCGCCATGAGAGTGAGCAAGCCTGGAGAAGGGACATGCACCAACACTACCACACCTCCCTCTCCACCCCCACGTGCCAGCTTAGGTCCTGTCCCCCCTGCGTCGTCCCCTCCCCTGATGCCCTTCTCCATGCAGCTGGTCCTCACAGCAGTCTATTTTCCCACAGACCACACTGCCCTCCAGAAACGATGGGTGTCGCTAGACCCAGCTGGGACTCTGCCAGGCTCCAGAGCTCAGTCTAAGAGAAGGGCCATCTTCCAGCCCTGCTCCCCCTGCCTGTCATGGCCACGCTCCGCTGCTGCCGGCTTGTTTGGGAACACAGGGCACCCAGCCCCAGCCCTGAGACGTTAAGCCAGGCCTTCTGGCTCCATGTCACGGGGGCACTCCAGGCCTCAGGCCCCTTTCAGAGCAAGAGCAACTGATGACATGGGAGAAGCCCCTGCCCACCTGTCCACTCACCTGGCACTGCCCACTCTGAGACCCATGCACTGGGTTCCCCTGGAGGTGCCAACCTTGTGAGTCCCTCCCCTGTTCCCTGACGCTGAGAAGGCCCTGCCTACCCCCACCATGTGTGAAGTGATGCCCACAATCAACGAGGGGGACCCCCTGGGGCCCCCCCATGGCGCCGATGCTGACGCCAACTTTGAGCAGCTGATGGTGAACATGCTGGATGAGCGGGAGAAGTTGCTGGAATCCCTTCGGGAGAGTCAGGAGACCTTGGCAGCCACACAGAGCCGGCTCCAGGATGCACTGCATGAGCGGGACCAGCTCCAGCGCCACCTTAACTCCGCCCTCCCCCAGGTAAGGCCTAAAGGTCTGCAGCTCCCTCATCCCCTTCTCCTCCCCTTCTCCTCCCCAAGCCCTGCTAGATCCAACAGCCTTCGGCTCATCGGCATCTATTTGCACATCTACTGTTAGAATCCACAGAGCATTTACTTTCCTTGTCTTCCTATTTAAATCCTTTCCCTGTCACTCCCAAACTCCTCTGCCTGGAATTGGCTTCCCCTGGAGAAATGGTTGGAATTTTTGATGCAGGAAGAAAACCCCTAAGTGCCAACTGCAGTGAGCCCAGGCAGCCAGCAGGTGGCACCCTAGACTGGAAAGAAACCTCATCCCTGCCTGCTCCTCCCAGCGCCCTGCTGTTGGCGGTGGTGGGTGGGAAGTCCCAGAAAGGGAGGTGGGAGAAGCCTTAGAGATCAGCTCGTCAAGCTCCCTTGTTGCACAGATGAAAAAAGCAAGAGGCATCACGTAGAAAATTGTAGGCAGAGCTGAGTCTAGGAGCCAGGTGTCCTGACACCCTTTCCGATGCCCCTTGGCAGCATGCTCCTAGCTGGGATGTAGTCACCATTTATTGTGTATTTTCTGTGTACTAAGCGCTTTGTATGGATTAGCTCTCTAAATTCTCCCCACCATTTTGCAGAGGATGAAACTAAGGTGTGGGGAGATTAATAAGTTGCTCATGATGGTCCAGTTATGTGGTGGAGGCAGGAATTGAACCCTGGGGCTGTGTGACCCCAGAGTCTAAGGGCTTCACCGCGCCCCTGCACTGCACGGGCCCTGGAGGCCTCTACTGCTCCTTACTCACCATTTGGCAGATATTCCAGGCAAGGCACATGCTCTGAGGAGGAGAAGGGAGCAGGGACCTGGGTCATCGGGTGTGAACTCTGCCTGGTAACCGGGCGCAGGGAGCAGGGGGTTTGTCTGTCTGTGAGCACAGTACTCACAGCAACTGTGTGAACGTCAGAGAGATACGTATCCAAAACCAGGCACCAGACATACTGCATAGCCTCCCCTAACCCCAGCAGCACCTCATGCCTGGTGGGGGGTACGGCCGGGGCCAGGGGAGGCAGCCCCGAGGAGCCAGACAGCTCAGGCCTCAGCAGCAGGCTCCTGCCCTAGGGTGGGAAGAACCAGGGTTGGGCCTGGTGAGTGAGTTTCCTGCCCAGGGCTCAGGAGTGATGCTTTATTGATAAAAATGTAGAGCCCTGGTGAAGAAGTGGGTTGGGCAGATGGACCTCTCCTGCCTCATTGTGCAGGAGGCCCTGAACCTGCCCTGGAGTGAATGAGCTAGTCCCTACCTGCAAGGAGCTCAGAGACTAGAAAGGAGACACACAAGAACACACATGACTGGGAGAGAATGTAGAAGAAGATAAGAGAGGCCTAAAAGGGTTGTTGAGAACAATATCAGTGATAAAAATAGCCATCTTTGATGTGCTTGGGCTAAGAGCTTTCTATATATTGCCTCATTTAATCCTTATAGCAACTCCTGGAGGGAGGACTGTTACCTCTATCTTACAGATCACAGAACGAGGTTCAGAGAGATTAGGTAACTTGTCCAAGGTCACACAGCTAAGGAGAGCAGAGCTGAGATTTGATCCGAGGCTTACCTGACTTTCTACACTGGAAGCTTCATGAAGGCAGGGTTGTCTCTTTCTTGTCACTGTATCCCCAGTGACCGGCATGGGACCTGGTACATGATAGGTGCTTATGGATATTGTGGTTGAATAATGGACTCCCAAGTTGGTGCTCTTAACCACTGTCCTGAACAGATTGCAGGAGAGGGAGAGAGCCTTTCACTGGGGAGTCTAGAAAGCTCCCAAGAAGGCTGTATCCTTTGAGACGGGCTTTGAAAGATGAATATGATTTCATCAGGTGGTGACAGAGGGTAGGGTTTTCCAGGGGGAGGGAGCCCACTGAGCAAAGGTGTGGTATAAGGAAGGCTTGCTGGCATTTAGAAACAGCGAGTGACCTAGGGTACCTGGGTCTTAGGGTGTACGGAAAGGAAGCAGGAGAGAGCAATGTGAACACCAGCATAAGAAATTTGTATGTGTAGATGGTGTTGTGCTTGAGGAGATTATCCTGGCAGCAGTGTGTCAGATAGGTGAGAGGTGAGGAGGGGGGGACAGGTGTCCTGAGGTGGGGAGATGAGGAAGCCACTGAGCTTGAGGCCAGGGCAGGGCAGAGCACCAGCCCTTTGGTGGTGGTGTCCTGGTGTAGGGCTGGGGGCCATGCCACTGAGTCACGTCTCTGGACACAAGCATGGATACATGTGTGCATGACTGTGTGTGTGTGTGTGTGTGTGTGTGTGCACGTGTACATGCACATGTGTGCATGCATGTGTGCAAGCTGAGGGTGAAGCAGCATCAGGCCCCCGCCTTGGCTTCCAGAGTATGAGATGCTTGACCTTGACCACCATTGGCCGTGGCCTTGTTAGAAAGGCAGTAATTAAGGAATAGGGTCATAGGTTCATGGTTTCTTATGCTCTGGCATCTCTGGTCCCTTGTCCCTTCCTACAACTCTGCTAGCCCTTTTGCCTGATTTGGAGTGATAAGAGGGGATTGCTTTGGGAATTCTTCCTTTGCTCATGAATCCTTGGTGTGAGGGAGGCTGCAAGTTACAATGGGGCACAGCCTGTTCAGTTACTCTCAGACCTTGGGCATCCACAGAATTTGGGCCACTCATCTGAAAACCTTTCTGGAATGAGGTGATATTTAATTAAATGAATAAGGATATGATGAACCTAAAACTGTGGGGCCAGTCTCTCATCCCTGTATGCTCGTCCTGATAGAGGAGCGTGGGCTGGAAATGCCTCTGAGCGTGTCGGGGCCTGAGAGTGTGGGAATGGGTCCCCCTAGAAGGGATACTTGGTCCGTGGATACTCGGAAAAGCCAGGGTAAGTGCCTTGGCAACAGGTGCTGGGACGCAGCCCTCTGTTGGTTGGGTGGGGCTCCCAGGAAGCCAGGGCTGAAGCCGCGTGTGCACCTGATTGGGCAGATCTGCTGGCTCTCTTGCTCCTATGTGGTCGGTCCTTCAATCGCTGATTTCACTCTCCACCTGCAGCTTGCAAAGCCCGGGGAGGGGCTGGAAGAGAACTCCCTGGGGCATTCACTCCCACATTGTCTTCAAAACCCCGTTCTCCTCCCTCGCTGTTGGCCATCGGTTTCCATCAGGTTCCCTTTGGACCTTACTCTGCTAAACCAGGGGCAGAACTCCCCACCATCAGTTTCCAAAGGAAAACGTTGTTGAATTGCCGGGGAAATGGAAATGCCAAGTGGGAGGGAGGACATGGTCTGGCCATACTGGTGGCTGGGGTGGGGGGAAGTGGCTGCAGAGCAGACTGAGTGACTTTCTCACTCTCCTATCCAGCTCTGTCCCCTTGGGTCCTAGCACAGGCTTGGAATGCAGGGAGGGCCCACAGACATGGACCCCACTGGGGAGCACATGCTAGTCACAGGTTTGCTGCCCTGCGGCGTGGTGGAAGCAAGGGACGAGTGACAGGATCCCACCCTGACCTGAGCGTGCAGGACGCTGCGGAGGGGCCGAATCCCCAAGTACTGAGGGGCCTCGGGGGTTTTCAGGAATTTGCCACCTTAACCCGGGAGCTGAGCATGTGTCGGGAGCAGCTTCTAGAGCGGGAGGAAGAGATATCAGAGCTGAAAGCAGAACGGAATAATACAAGGGTAAGTGGGGAAGACCTGGTGTGTGTGTGCGTGTATGGTGTGGGGTATGAGCCCCTGGGCCCAGAGAGCAGGCAGGGCGGGGGCCAGGTGCAGCCCCAGCCCCATCCTCACCTCTTCTGCCTCCCACCCTAGGGGGGTAGTCAAATCATTTAACCACCAGTGCTGGCCTTCACCTGTCGTTGCTGGGTCATGGAAATGTTGGGGTCCTGGGGGAGAGGCAGGGCAGCCGGCTTGGGGGTGGCATTCAACGGGGGCAGCGGCTATGTACCAGTATGGGTGACTTTCGGCGTTTAACAGGGGCAGGACTGTACTTGTGTCTGTGTGATCCTGTGGGCCCCTGGGGCGCATGCTCACAACCCTCCTTCTCATCTCCCCACTCCCCCTGTCCCCTGCCAGCTGCTTCTAGAACATCTGGAGTGCCTGGTGTCCCGCCACGAGCGGTCGCTGCGGATGACTGTAGTGAAGCGCCAGGCCCAGTCGCCCTCGGGGGTCTCCAGTGAGGTGGAGGTGCTGAAGGCCCTCAAGTCACTCTTTGAGCACCACAAGGCCCTGGATGAGAAGGTGCCCACCTCCTCCCAGCCCCCGTCCAGCCAGGCTTCCCTGGAGCCGTGGTGTTTCCCTTCTCTGAGGTTCCTCGTCCAGTGTTTAGGGAAAACTGGCTTCTACCTTCGAGCCTGGCTCACTCCTACCACCGGCCTCATTTCAAGGTCCCCTGTTAGGTCCCCTCCCACAAACCTGCCTCTTGGCAGGCCCTTCACTTTCCCCGATGTCCGGTGGTGTAGACCACGCCCAGGCTCTTCCGGCCTGAGTCCAGTGGGGTTCCCCTTTCTTCCCCCACCTCCCCTTTCCTCGGGCAGGTGCGAGAGCGGCTCCGGGCAGCACTGGAGCGAGTCACCACCTTGGAGGAGCAGCTGGCAGGTGCCCACCAGCAGGTAAGCTGCCTGCCCACCCTCGGTCTACAGACTGCAGCTCCTGGAAGCCCAGGCTGGTTTACCACTGTGCCCCGCTCCGTTCCTCCTCGGATTTCCCCCCAACTGTGGCTGGAGACTGCAAGCCAAGGCTAGGCTGGACACCTCTTTCTAGGAGGCAGGGGACTTGGAAGGGTCTGGAATGTATGGGAGGTTTTCTTCTCTTTGACTCATTGCCCTGGGGGCTGTGCCCTCCAGGTGTCTGCCTTGCAGCAGGGGGCAGGGGTGCAGGACGGAGCCGCAGAAGAGGAGGGGACTGTGGAGCTGGGGCCGAAACGCCTGTGGAAGGTGGGTCCCAGGGCGCTGTGTAGCAGGGGCCTGGGTTCTTTCAGATGGGGATGGGAGGCCCTGCCCTGCCTTCATTCAACAGAGTAACTGCTTGAATTAAATTTGGGGCTTTCTCCAATATTCCCACTTCTCTTTCCTTCTTTCCGCTACCCCATCTGCAAAGAAATCTGCAGATTTTTGTTCTAGTGCCCAGTATACTGCTAGGCACTTCGCATGCGTGTCCACTTGAATTGTGCCATCTACCGTGTGTGGCAGCATCAGGCAAGATTCCTCCTCTCTCTGCGCCTTTGTTTCCCTAATCATGCCCCTTTCTGGGTTATAATAGCAGGTGAAACTAGAAACTTGATTTTCAAGAGATACGCAGGAGAGCAAGGGTGTTTGGCCGTTGTCAGGAGGGAGCTCCTGGGGCCCGTAGGGAGGAGGTGGACCTGAAGCTGTGCTCTGACACAGTGATCTGTGTCCCTCCTCCCACCCCCTGGGGCAGGGCAAGGGTGTGGGATGCCCTGGGTCCCCAAGACTGACTGATAGCTCGCTGTCCCTGGAGGATGAGGCAGGCCGGGTGGAGGAGCTGCAGGAGCTCCTGGAGAAGCAGAACTTTGAGTTGAGCCAGGCCCGGGAACGACTGGTCACCCTGACAGCATCCGTGGCCGAACTTGAGGAGGACCTGGGCACGGCCCGCCGGGACCTCATCAAGTCGGAGGAGCTGAGCAGCAAGCACCAGCGGGATCTCCGGGAGGTGCGCAAGGGTCGGGCCTGTTCTTGGTGGCCCCATCCTGGTGGGGGCAGGCGTTTGGCACTTGGGAGGGTACTGAGGGTGGGCCAGGCGAGGGCTAAGACTGAACGCTTGTCGAGGTCCAGTGTGAGAGGAGTTGTGGGAAGGGAGGGTCAAGGCCAGAAACTGACAGGGGAGCACAGATCATGCCCCTTTCTGGGTTACAGCTGGCCAGGTGTTGGTGGGGAGGTGCAGACGGGATAGGAGCAGGGAAAGGCGGGTGACCTTCCCTCTTCCCTCCTCTGCCACCTAGGCTCTGGCCCAGAAGGATGACATGGAGGAGCGAATCACCACACTGGAGAAGCGCTACCTGGCTGCCCAGCGCGAGGCCACGTCCATCCATGACCTCAATGACAAACTGGAGAATGAGCTGGCCAACAAGGAGTCCCTGCACCGCCAGGTAACTCCTCCAGACGGGGTGGGGGTGGGCATTGTCCTTAACCCCAGAGGTCCTCATGATTGGGCCAGAACCTTCCCTTGGTGGCCTGGGAGCCCCTGGGGTCCTGCAGGTCACCTTTGGAAAGGGGAAGTCAGGCATTTTGGGCAGCCAGGAACCAAGGTTGTCCCTTGCTGCTTCTGACCTGTTATCTGCTCTGTGCTGAGGCTGGGGTGGGGGTGGGGCTTCGGCACTCCCTCCTGAGTCATCTCACCGCCCCCACATTGCTAGTGTGAGGAGAAGGCTCGACACCTGCAGGAGCTGCTGGAGGTGGCAGAGCAGAAGCTGCAGCAGACGATGCGCAGGGCGGAGACGCTGCCAGAGGTGGAGGCTGAGCTGGCCCAGAGAATTGCAGCCCTCACCAAGGCAAGTGGGCCAGGGGCCTGGGGTGTGCCTCTGTCCCTGTGTCCTGAACTCCTGGGGAGCCTGGCAGGGGATGGGGAGGGTGCGAGGGGCACACTGGGCTGGGAGCCAGAAGACTGCTTCCCGCTGAGTGACTCCAGGAAGCACGTCACCACGCCACCACGTGTCTGTCAGCCAGGAGAGTAATCCCTGCCCTCATCACCCCACAGGGATGTGACAATCCCGTAAGAAGGTGTGTAAAAGTACTTTAAGTAGGAGAAGAGACTATGCAGATGCAAAGTATTGTTATTGTCATTTACACCATTGTGGTTAATACTTTCTTTTGTTTGTGGCTGGAGTGGAGGGATTAGGACTTTCATCTCTGGAAAGATGAAACCCGAGAGGATATAATGTTCTGTCTGTACATCCGTGAAGGGGTGGGGTGGGAGTTTAGGTTAAGCACGTCTTTCTTTACCAAATTGAAGCATTGTAGATCTAGGGACCACCCCGACTGCCTGAAGGCTGCAGCTTTAGGCTGAATAAAAGGGAGTATCATTTTGCCCAATGGGTAGTTAACTTTATGGAACAGTAATTCCCGAGAGGTGTGCTGGCTGAAAACATAATAGGTTCTGGAAGAGCTAGGTAAATACATTGACTTAGACTTGCGGTGGGTTAATCAAAAGAATTTTGGAGCATTTTCAGCTGGTCAGAGACTTTCAGGGGGCCTCCTGTGGCATCATTGTGGCTACCCCTGAACCCACGGACAGAAAGAAGCCCGTGTCAGTAAGCACCAGGCCCCAGGGTCCCTGAAGGATAGAGGCTGGCCAGGGGCCAGTGCGGCAGCTCTAGTGCTGTGGGGATGGAACCTGCAGCCTGGCTGTGCTGCAGTAGACCCAGGACCAAGTCTGCTTCTGCCACCGACTGGCTCTGTGACCTGGGAAAAGTCACCCCCTCCCTACCCGGGCCTGAGTGTCCTAATCTCTGTGCTGGTGGAGTTGAAAGTGGGGGTCTCTGAGGTCTGTCCAGCCTCGAGGAGTGAAGGGCTGGGTTTGAATTACAGCAGAGGAGGTTACGTGTGGGATGCTGAGCAGTCAGCTTTGGTGTCTCCCAAAAACTGACAAGAAGGGAGGGGCTGAAGTGATTAGTATGTTCAGATGAGTCATAGCAGGAGGATTTAAAGGAAGGATTTCCTGGCTGTAAGATGTGTAACATTCTAGAATATCTTGTCAGCAGAGACCGTGGGGTCTCCGTTTCTGGAGACGCATGCACAGAAAAGGAGCCCACTCCACCTGGGCCAGTTTTAACAACAAAGGCTTAACAACCGCGGCTGGGCGAGTGTTTGTTGTGTTCTAAGTGTTTACAGTGGATTATTTCATTTAGCCCTTGTCGTGGTCCAGTGGGCACAGGTGCTGTTATTGTCCACATTTTATCGTTAAGGAAGCCCAGTGACTTGCCCAAGGGCACGCAGCTGGTAAGAGAGGGAGCCGGGATTTGAACCCGGGCAGTCTGGCCTGAGTCCATGCCCTTAAGTGCGGTTCCGTCTATCTGGAGGCGTAGAGGAGATTTATGGCAGCTCATGCTTTCAAGTGGAGTTTTTTTCTAGAAGCGTGAGGAGGATTTATAATCTCTTGAGCTGCCAGCCCCAGGATGTTTTAAGGCTAGCCTTGAGCAGGGAGGAGGTGGGGGAGACCTGGCAGGGGTCGGGGTGCCTGAGAAGAAAGGCAGTAGGGATGGCAGTTCTGCTCCAAGATGGTAGGTGAAGGCTGGGCTTCATGGGTGCCTGAAGTCCTGATCCCCAAGGCTGCCCTGGCACCAGGGTGCATGGGATTTGAGGCCTGAGCAGGAGGAACAGGGAGATCTACAGGCTGCACGGACCCACCCCTGCCCCTAGGCTGAAGAGCGGCATGGCAACATTGAGGAGCACCTGCGGCAGCTGGAGGGGCAGCTGGAGGAGAAGAACCAGGAGCTGGCAAGGGTGAGGGCACCGGGCTGGACCCTCAGGCCCCCTCCCTGCCCCCAGGGTAGGCTCCCAGGATGGTCTATGGAAGGGGCATGGAGGAAGGGCCTGGCCAGGGACAGAGCCACAGAGCCAGGGGGGAGGTCCGCAGGTGGGGGAGGAGGACGTGGTCGGGAGAGCTGGAGAGGGGCTGCCAGAGGACAAGAAGAGGACAGGGGAGGGGGTGCAACCCCAGCGGGAATGGATCGCTCCCGGTGAGGGCCAAGGCCCTGGGGTGGCCTGGTGCGAGGCGGGCTAGCTGTGCAGGTGCGCCAGCGCGAGAAGATGAACGAGGACCACAACAAGCGGCTGTCGGACACCGTGGACCGGCTGCTTAGCGAGTCCAACGAGCGCCTGCAGCTCCACCTCAAGGAGCGCATGGCCGCGCTGGAGGAGAAGGTGCCCGGAGGGCGGGGTCGGGGCGCGGGAGGTCAGTGGGGGCGGGGCGTGGCAGGGGGGCCCTGGAGGGGCAGGTCAGGGCTGGGAGAGCAAGCGGGGTCCTGAGGCCGGCAGGGGTGGGGGCCCGGCTCACCGCTGCTGTCCCCCAGAACACGCTGATGCAGGAGCTGGAGAGCTCGCAGCGGCAGATCGAGGAGCAGCACCACCACAAGGTACCCGCCGCGCCGGCTGGGCGGGCAGGGCTGCCAAGCAAAGGCCGCGGGGTTTGCACGCAGCTGCTCTGGTCCCCGGCGCTGTGCTAGGTCTATGTCAGTCCGCGTGCGCATGCCGTTTCTTTATTTTTCTCTGAAGCCCGTCGCGGTAGACGCATTACTACCCGCAGGTAATAGAAGAAGAAACGGAGGCCATAAGCACAGGGCGTAGGGTGGGCAGCAGAGAGGCAGGGCCCAGGGAAGAGCTCAACCCAGGGATTTAGTGGGGGCCTCAAGCCCTGGTGAGGCAAGAGTCTGGTGATTCTGGGAGCATGAGCCACTGTCCCCGCCTCAGCAGTGTCTCTGAGATCCGGGAGGAAGGACCCCAGCGCCCTGTGCTGCCGGCCCAGCCCAGTTTGCTTTGCGTTTGTGTGGTGGTGAGGGGTCCGCAGGCCTGTTCCAGTAGAGCCCTTCCCCCACACTCTCTCTCCTGGCCCTGCCCACCCTGCTGCTCACCTTCCAGCTGGACCCCTTCTCTTGTGGTGGCATCTGTGGGCCAGGCCTGGGGCCCCAGCTTTGGGCTTTGCAGTGCATTCTTCTGCTTCTCCCCAACTCCGCTGTCCTCTTGTCCCTCTCTGACTCCCACCCTTTCCTGTCTGCCCCCCCCCGGCCCCCACCCCCACCCCGGGTCTGCCTGGCACAGGGCCGCCTGTCTGAAGAGATCGAGAAGCTGCGCCAAGAGGTGGACCAGCTGAAGGGCCGAGGGGGGCCGTTTGTGGATGGCATCCACGCCAGGTACTGGAGCGCGGGAGGCAGGGCGTGCTGGGCTGGGGTCCTAGACAGACCCTGAGGAGGGACACTTCCCCCCACCAAAGACTGCCTAGGACCTCAGGGTCCTCCTATTCAGGGTGGGACACTGAGGCTTGGAGGACTTGGCCAAAGGACCCCACTCGCTCGGGCAGTTTGGAAGGGAGCACCTGTGCTCGGAGGGATGCTGAGAGGCAAGTAATGAGATGATGCTCCTTCCCACTGCCGTGGGACACGGCCCAGGCTTCCTGCGTCCTTGACAGAGGCAGGCCCTTGGGAGGGGCCCGCTGAGTCCCACGCTTGCCGCGTCCCACGAGGCCCACTGGTAGAGGGTGGGCTCACTCTCCTTCTCTTGAGAGCCGAGGGCCGCCTGAGTCCAGGCAGCCGGCAGAAAGGCAGCAGGAGAGATTGAAACGAGGCATCCAGAACTTCCTTACTGGAAGCTGAGGTGCCACGTTACTCGTATGGCTATGGCACCCCTTTTCCCGCAAATGTTTTAAGAGATGGTGAGTGCAGCTTACCTCTAAGGCTTGAATTCGGCCCATGTCTCAGGAAACCTCTAGATTTTTCTCCCCATTTTTTGAAGCAGTTGGCATTGAACTCAGACCTCGAGCCTGTCCTCAGTTCTCAGGCCAGAGAGGTGGGGTGAAGATCAAGGAGGCCGAAGTAGATGATGCCACTCGGGGTTCACGGCTTCCGGCTGTTTTCTCGCTAAACCTAAGTCTCTGAGATCAGAGCCCCTGCCGTTCCCTTTCGCCATGCTCTTGCCGTGTCAGGGAAATGGGGATCAGCTGCCATGAGGAAGAGAGGTTGGAGGAAATGTGCATATGTACGTGTGGAGAGGCAGTGCTTGAATTAGGGAAGGGGACAGTGAGCTTGAAGAAGAGAAGCCTGCAGGTGTCTGGAGTGGTAGAGACTTGAGTGCCGACCGCCTGACTCAAGTTCGTCAGGAATTATTGTACAGGAGTGTGAAGAGAAGCAGAGAATGGAGACAGACTGTGTCTCCATTTATATAGGTTTAAGAACAGATTTCTTAATACTTCTCCCTTTATATAGGTTGACCCTAAGGGACAGTCCCTCATTTAGTAAGACATGGCCCAGGCAGAGTACACCAAGCCATTTGCCACAACTCGCTTTCCTTAATAGTTGGGAATTCTTGGCTTTGACTGTAGAATCACTGGACCGTCGTGGAATTGGGGCTGAGTTGGGGGGGTGTGGGGGTGGGGGTTGGGATAGGCAGGAACTGCCCTCTCTGTCCAGCTCTCTCGTGTAGGCTGTTCCTTTGTTCTGGGCGCCCTCAGGGGTTCCAAGCTGGGAAGGCATGGAGAAGAAGCATCTTTAGGGGAGGCGTCCAGATGCTGCAGATGATTGTTGCCAGGAACCCCAAATCTCAGAGTGGCAGTAGATTCTTGGGGTGGTCAGAATGGTTTCTCTAGCCTGTCTCTGATGCTGCGTTAGAGCCTCCTGAAGCTTCCTGGGGATAGGGGGTGTGCCTGGGTTGAAGTTTAGCCAGGGACTCAGTCTGGATTATGGGAAGACCCGAGGGAAGGTAACAGGGAGAAGACCAAGAAACAACCCTCAGAGTGAAAAGGACCGTTAGACATCATCCCTTCCAACCGCTCCTAATGCCTGGAGCCCTCCTGCACCATTCTTGTCGCGTGGCCAGAGAGCATGCCTCTGTGCCAAGGAGCTCAGCTTTTTAAAAGCCACCAGTTGCATCATAAGCCAACTCTTGCCATTAGAAGATCCTTCCTAAATGGAAAGCTGCTCCCTAGAACTTTCTCCTCTGCCTCATTCTGACCCTGGCACACCAGGGAATAAGTCTAATCTCTTGCTTCCATGGCAGCCCCTGAGACACTTACAGTAGCTCTGTGTCCTGCTAAGACTTCTCTTCTCCGAGCTGAAGGTCCCTTGACTCTTTGGGCCCGGTGGGTGTGAGCTGGGGCGCTCAGTCCTCAGGGCCTATCTTTCTCTCCCTCTGCGGGTCACCGCTCAAGGTCACACATGGGCAGTGCAGCGGACGTGCGGTTCTCCCTGGGCACAGCCACCCACACGCCCCCAGGTCTGCATCGCCGCTACTCGGCACTGAGGGAAGAGCCTGCCAAGGTGAGGGGGTGGAGGGGGGAGTTTGGGGTCAGTGCAGCCGCGTGCCTGGCTCCAGTTACACAGACGGCTGGTGTGCAGGGCAGATCCTTCCCCTGCCCTCCCCCACGTCCACGACAGCTGCAGCCCTGGGGTTGGGGCCATTGTCAGCTGCAACAGCTGTGCCCCCCCCCTTGCCTTGGGCTCCTGGTGGGCAAGAGGTGGGGGCTGGCGGGTGGCCAGCCAGTCCCTGGGGCCCCACTGAAGTGTGTGTGCGTGTGCCTGGGCGTGCAGGCGTGTGTTTCTGGTGGTCAGGGTGGGGGCTGCAGGGATAAGATGGAATTGACAACCTTTCTGGAACAAAAGCTGGTTCATGGGGGAGATGAGGGAGGGATGGCAGGTTAACTGGCCCTTGGGATGGCACCGGGAGTGTTCTGAGAAGCAGCTGTAAGTTCATTCTGTCCGAGTCTGCCAGGGAGACTGGGGGGGAATGAGGGGAGATATGGAACAGAGAAGGGCTGACTTCCATCTTTAGGGGAAGTCTGGTCCCATAATTGTTAATCATGCTCTGTCCTGAGCCCAGGTCCTCTAAATGCTCTGGGGCATTAGAAGATACAGTGGAGAATGAGGGAACTCCTAGTCCCAGAGTAAGGTTCATCTCTACCGTTAAGAAACCCCTAGTCTGATGGGGGAGTCACAGTCTGAAGCCACCACTTTTTTTCTCTGCCCTCACTCCTTTACTCTTTCTGTCCGTAAGAACACGGCAGCTGCCCTGGAGCCCACACTAAAGGCTGCGGAAGCTAGAAGAGCCGTAGGGGGAGTCAGGGGGCTTCGGTCATAGAGGACGGTGTTAGAGTGCCTCTTTGTCCCTGGTCCCCTGGCTCTCCTGGCCCAGTTCTCTGCCCTGTCATCTTCTGGGCCTTTGTCCACCAAAGAAGTTTGTAGGACGATTTTTGAGAAGCTGCTGCCTCTCAGGGTTGACCAGAGCGTCCTGCAATGCGCTCAGACTCTAGGAGACAGTCAGGCCTGCCTGGCCTTTTCTTGTTCCCTGGATCTAGTTGCCCTTTGTGAATTTGTCTGAATAGAAACTGGTGGCTTTTGTATAGTCCTTACTTTGTGCCGGACACTGTGCTAAGGGCTTCACGTGCATTTCCTCATTTAACCCTCACAACTGTCTGTGAGATACTGTTATTACCCTCATGTCACAAATGAAGACGCTGGAACAACTTTCCCACAGCTGGACAGCCAGTGTTTGGTGGTGCCGAGATTTAAGCTAAGGCAGTCTCTCTTTGGAATCTGTTCTTAAACCACTCTGCTAGCTAGTTTTTAAAGTAGTTAGAGCAGTATTTCTTAGACTTTAATGTGCAAAGAAATCTTGTTAAAATGCAGATTTTGGATCAGTAGGTCTGATAGTGTGGCCTGAGATTCCACCTTTCTAACAAGCTCCCAGGCGATGCCAACGCAGCCGGGTAGAGGTGGGGAGCGTCCTGTTTTGCAATTATCTGGGTTGTCTTATTATTACTCCTTTACCCTCCTTCTTTGCTAAGGACTGGGAGCCATCTCCACTGCCTGGGGTGCTGGCCTCCACGGCTGCCCCTGCCTTTGACAGTGACCCTGAGATCTCTGACGTGGACGAGGACGAGCCAGGGGGTCTGGTGGGCTCCGTGGACGTTGTCTCTCCCAGCGGCCACTCAGATGCCCAGACCCTGGCCATGATGCTGCAGGAGCAGCTGGATGCCATCAACGAGGAAATCAGGTTAGGACGGGGTGGAAGGCCTGGGAAGAGCTGTGAAGGCAGGGGGCCCTTCGTGTTCGGGCACTGGAGGAAAAATCCTGCATGTATTGCTCATCTCTCATAGCTCCACCTTACAGTGCCACAGTCTAGGGGCCCTCTGAGGGGCATCAGGCAAGGGTTTGGTACAGTGCCAGACCAAGAGGGGCACCGCCTCAGATGGACTTGTCAGGCTTCATCTCCCCTCTCGGGGCTGGCGATGTGACCGGGCTTGGGAGGATGGAGGCAGCTCCTGCAGCTCCTGCAGCTGATCGTAACCACCAAGAGTTTGGCTCCCACTCACCGAGGCCGGCTCAGGGTGAGAGCTTTACAAATGCGACTGTCAGTCTTAGCACAGTCCTGGAGGTGGGCAGCATGATCCCTGTTTTACAGACAAGGGGACAGAAACTCAGAGGGGCAAAGTGACCTGCTGAAAGCCATACAGTAAGTGGCAGAGCCAGCATTCAAACTGGAGTCTAAATTTGGTCCTCTGTGCTGGGCCTCCTGTCTATGGTGAGGCATCAAACAGAAAGCGCGGCAGGGAAAGCTGGGAAAACCTTCACCTTATCCTGCCTTTCTAATGAGTGTATGACTGTTACTGACAAACAGCAAGGGGAGATCTGAGCCAGATTTTATTTGAGCTTTATAAGCTGTAGAGGTCATCTGTTTAATGGTTCCCAGACTTTTGGATTTCACAGACTGGTTACAAAGACACACACACACACACACACACACACACACGCACACACAAGGGTACTAACATAGGGCCACCAGCTTTTTGTTTTGCAAAGTAAGACATTAAAGATAACTACCATTTACTTTCACAATCATTCTGCAAGAGAAAGGCCATTTTAACATCCCTAAAGTAGGAAAGACATACTCTCAGAATAAAGAATAAAGACAAGTCCTTTCTTTTTGAAAGAGCGTTGGCACCTTTACACCAGCTTGTGTACGTGTGAGTGTGTACACACTCCTCGCTGAGGGCCTCCTGTGCACGCACACACCATTATCATCGTTGCTCTCATTTTTCCATGGAACAAGGAAAACCCATCGGGGCTCAGCATCGGTTAAAATTCCTGTTTGGGAACTACTGACTTAGACTGCTCCAGACATTGTGTGTGTTGGGACAGAGGCACAGAGAGCAAAATGCTTCACTCAGGGTCACCCTTGTAATTAGTGGTAGGGCAAGAAGTCTGACTTCCAGGGTGGTTTGTGTTCCACTGACCAAATTGCCTCCTTCCCCAGCAACTGCTTTTGTTAACCTGGGGGTGGGGAGGACAGGCCAGCTAATAAGAGAGACACGTTTCTCAGCTCCAGTGGGACAGAACCTGGCATGCCTGCTAGAACGTGTCCACCCCGGCAATGCCAGAAGCAGCGGGCATGGCCTTCTGTGTGTGGTCATAGCATGGAGAGTGTGGGCATCGCCGAGCTCTGCCTCCCGCTGGTCCTTGCGGGGCTAATGGCGCAGTCTGGTTTTGCCCACCTGCCAGGATGATTCAGGAAGAGAAGGAGTCCACGGAGCTCCGCGCTGAGGAGATTGAGACGCGCGTGACCAGCGGCAGCATGGAGGCCCTGAACCTGACGCACCTGCGCAAGCGCGGTTCCATCCCCACCTCTCTGACCGCCCTGTCGCTGGCCAGCGCGTCCCCCCCACTCAGCGGCCGCTCCACACCTAAGCTTACCTCCCGCAGCGCTGCCCAGGACCTGGACCGAATGGGGGTCATGACCCTGGTGAGAGGCAACTGTCAGCACTGGGCTCGGCACTGGGGGAGGTCACAAGGGACGGTGGCTCCACTTCTCTCGGCTGGGCCTGGCGTCTTCTCCCCATGATGTGTGCAGACCCCAACATGTCAGGCCACCAGCCTGTCCTGGGTTTGGAAAGGCCCCATGTAATACCTTCCTTGTCCTCTCCTTTGGATAAGCCCAGAATGCTTAAGAGACTCCCCACTGCCACACCCCTTCCTCTCTTGCGGAGGGAGCCCTGGCTTGTTTGTCCAGGCCACCTTTTTTCTGACGTGGTATCCTCTCCAGGCCTGTGTGAGGCACTGAATCCTGTCCTCTCACCCTGAGACCTCTGGGCTCCCCTTGGGGTTGGCTTTAGGGTCTCCAGTGCGTGAGTCCAGCTCACCCTTCGCTCTCTCTTCCAGCCCAGTGACTTAAGAAAGCATAGGAGGAAGCTGCTGGTAAGTGCTGCCCGATGACCCGGTACTCACGGGTTCCTTGCTCCCAGGCCCTTCCCTTCCGGCTTCTCCCCCCAGGCCCGTGAGTCTGAGTCTGAACTCAGAGAGGCGCCAGGGCCTTCCCACTGCGTTTCTCCACGCTCCTCTGCCTCTTCTGGGCTGGGTAGGCAGGCCCCACGTCTCTCCCTCTACCCCCTGACGGCTCCACTGTCTGTTCAGTCGCCAGTGTCTCGGGAAGAGAACCGAGAGGATAAAGCCACCATAAAATGTGAGACTTCTCCTCCTTCCTCACCCAGGACGCTGCGGCTAGAGAAGCTTGGCCACCCAGCCCTGAGCCAGGAAGAAGGCAAGAGGTAAGGGAGATGCTAGTCCCTCCACCCCGAGGTCATCTCAGCCCTCCTTCTGCCTCTGCAGGGACTGCATCTTGCCCGTCCCGGGCACCTGAATGTCTCACTTCTCTTTGAAACGCCATCAGGGAAGAGTGTTCCCATGTCTCCCTTAGTCACCTGCTCTGATCATACCCCCTCCGCCCCACCCCGATTCTGACACTTAATATAAATTCTTCCTGAGGTCTGACTTCCATCTCTCCTGCTGTAACCTAAGCATATTTCTTCTTCTTCCACGCGCTCCTGGCTGCCGTCCTGTAGTGCCTTGGAGGATCAGGGCAGCAACCCCAGCAGCAGCAACAGCAGCCAGGACTCTTTGCACAAGGGTGCCAAGCGCAAGGGCATCAAGTCGTCCATTGGCCGCCTGTTTGGGAAGAAGGAGAAGGCCAGGCTGATCCAGCTGAGTCGGGATGGAGCCACGGGCCATGGTCTCTGTCCCCTTCCAAGCAGAGGTCTGGGTGGGCGTAGGGGTGCCAGAAGCAGGAGGGTATACTCGGATCCGGCCTTCCCTCCTTGCCCCCCAGGGAGCAGTGGGTGGAAGCCACAGGCAGGCAGAGCTGTTCCGTGGTGGGTGCACTGCCTCGACAGGTGGTACGCTCCTGCCACCAGAGGCGTCAGGCAGCGGCTGGGTGGCTATGTATTTGTCGTGCTGTGGGACGGTTTCCTGTATCTCGGGGAAGATTGGGCCTCCGAAGTTTCTCCCAGTGGGAGAAACCAGTTTTCTGGCGTACTGTGCTAGCATCTTCGGGAGATTCTTGGTTCTTTCTTTAGAAAAGTCGGGTCTTGATTGGAGCTTATTTCTAGTACATCTGGCCTCCAGGACTCAAAATATTATAATACCTAATTCTAGCTTTGTAGACGTTGAATTCAAGAGCGTGCCTGGGCAAGGACAGCATCGTTATGACCTGTGATGATACAAAGTTCTAGTGTATGCGAGGCATGTGGGGGGCACACGATACACGGCAGCTTTCTTTGTCCGCTTCTTCTCTTTCTTCTTTCCTTTCTTCCTTCCCCCCCCCCCTCCTTTTCTTTCTGTCATCTTTTTAGTCATCTGTTCCACACACATTTATTGAGTAACTGCTGTATGGCTTCGTAACGGGTGTTGGAGCGATAGTTCATTCCTTAAAGGAGCCCAGTGTGTAACGAAAAGGGAAAAATAAAGAGATGATTCCAGAATAATTTCATGGGAGCGATATGCCCAGGGTGCTTCTGGAACTCAGAACTTGGCCAAGGAGTGGCGGGGGCAGCAGGAACGGCTTCCCCTGGGAGCCGGGTAGGAATTAGCCAAGCCAAGGAGGGCTCTGTGTGTGAGGGGAAGGGGGTGGCCTGGGAGCGGGAGAGATCTGTGGGTGTCAGGGTGCTGTTTGCACTTACCTGTGTTCAAAGTAGAGAAGAAAGGGTGGGAGGAGCGGGGAGGTGGGACTGGACAGCCAGGCTGGGGCCAGCTCGGGGGCCTCGCGGCATCTGGTGACGAGGTTCGGAAGTCCCCCCGGGGCAGTGGGGGCACTGATGCATTTCATGCAGGGGAAGAACTTGATCAAAACTAGAAGAAAGGAACCTTTGAACCCAGAATGCATAATTATACTTTTCTGCACCTCGGGAAGATGTGAATCAGAACACAGCTAGCTGAGTGAGGAGGAGGAAGAGGAGGAGGAGCAAAGGGAGGAGGGGAGGGGGGCCCTGGAATGAGGTAGAGCACCCTCCTCCCCCGTCCGCAGGGGCGAGGGCAGCTGTGGAGCAGCCACAGACGGGGAAGCCGCAAGGTCCGGTTGGGGGACAGGTGTTTTGTGTGCAGCCTTGTGAGTTCATGTGTCGCCCACCCCACACTGGCACGTAAACCGAAGACAGCAGCTCAGATTGGCTTCTGGGTTACCCACACCTGCTGCCCACTGTGCACTGTGGGCAGAGACCAGGACTTAAGTGAATTCTAAGCTTCTGCCACGAGTTCTGTAGGGTTCTGGCGTCAATTCGAGGAGATCCTTGGCAGAAGACAGAGCTGTGCATGTTCCCCTTCGCAGTTGTGCGAGTGAGCGCACCCAGGGGGGGCCGAGAGAGACATCTCTCCATGTGCCAGTTTTGCCACCCCTGACCCAGGTCAGGATGATCCTTCTCTCTCAGCCTTGTAGCCCGCTCGTGTCGGGCTGGCTGGGTTTTCTTTGTACCTTGGCTTGGAGGCAGAACAGGTTCTGTCTGGGAGTCTAGGGTAGGACAACTTTGGTCCATCTGGCCGGAAAACACCTCCAGGGCTGAGGCTCCTAGGGGGACCCTCTGGGCTGGGGGTGACATACTTGGTGCCACTCTGGGACTGCCTGGATGCAGGGACGTTGAGCAGAGGCTTCAGGAATGATGAGTGGCCCCATCAGGCCCTCCTGGGTTGTCGTGTGCTGAGGAGCCTCCTGCTGCTGCTTCTCCCTGCTCCTGCTCTAGGCCAGGGGAGGAGCAGGGGAGGGCTCGGCTGACACATCCATCTCTTCCCTTCTAGTTACGCTGACAGACTCCGAGCTCAGTCTGCAGGAGCTCATGGTGCCTGCCAAGCTGGGGACCCAGGCAGAGAAGGACCGGCGGTTGAAGAAGAAGTAAGAGCCACAGGCCATGCTCTGCCCAGGGGGTGCCCAGCGCCCCCCACCCACTTTCCTTCCCCTGGGCTGCCATGGGACTGAGCTCAGGGAGCCAGAGCCCAGCTAGGTCTTTCCTGAACTGAGCTGGCCTGGCCCAGGTGGGCAGAACAGGGTTGTGGGCAGCTCTTACGTGCCCCGAGAGAGAAGGGGGCAAGGGGGCCATGGGAGAGTGACCTGGGGGCCGTGGGAGAGTGACCTGGAGGCCATGGGAGAGTGACCCAGGGGCCATGGGAGAGTGACTTGGGACCTGTGGGTCTCTGGCAGGGCAGATGGAAACGGCTAAGTCAGTGTTAGGTCGTGTGCAAACACAGTAAGAGCCCCTCGCCTTCTGGGGGTGGAGAGGTGTTCCTGCCCTGTTTCTTGGTGTCACGTTGCTTCAGGCACAGAGCAGAGGAAGTCCAAAGATGGGGAGCAGGGGTAGTAGGAGTCTGACTCTTGGCATGGCCCAGTGGTCCCCAGGAGCAAGCATGGTTGAGAGAAGGAAGGGCCAGTGACTCTGTTGTTCCTCTTCCTACAAGACACCAGCTGCTTGAAGATGCGCGCAGAAAAGGAACACCCTTTGCCCAGTGGGATGGCCCCACTGTGGTCTCTTGGCTGGAGGTTAGCCTGGGCAAGGGGAGGCCACTCAGGGGTCTGGAGGGAGGATGTGTGGCGTGGGATGAGGAGATGGTGTTCCTAGAACTTCCCCAGCATGTTTCTCCCCTGCCAAGTGCCATCTGCCATGTGCCATATGGCATTTAGCCCCTCTCCCCGTCCCCCAACAAACACACATACCAGTTACTCGGAGGACAGATTGATGCTGCTTACTGATGCTTCACGGGTAGCTAAGTTTGGATAAGGGGAACTAACCACCATTGCTTTAGACTTTCACAGGCAGTTTGACTCTTCTCATAGACTGCCCACACCCATGAGATGCTGGGAAAATCCCTTCACCTTCCCAGCCCTCAGATTTTTGATCTGTAAAATGAGAAAGAGAGGGATTTGATGATGCTTATCTCTGCACTCCCGTGTGCTGCATTTGCTGTACCGAGTCCATGGACAAGAGCTGGCCCTTTCCCTTGGTATTGCCAAGTTCTTGGCAGTGGGGCCCAGGTCTTAGGGGAAGGGGCTGAATTACCCTCCTGTGCCCCGTGTCTGCAGCTCTGGGTGGGGATGCCCGCGTGGTACGTGGCTGCCTGCCGGGCCAACGTCAAGAGTGGTGCCATCATGTCCGCCCTGTCGGACACAGAGATCCAGCGGGAAATTGGCATCAGTAATGCCCTGCACCGGCTCAAGCTCCGGCTGGCCATCCAGGAGATGGTGTCGCTGACGAGCCCATCTGCCCCGCCCACCTCCAGGACTGTGAGTGGCCTCTCCCTCACCCAGGACATTTTCAGAGGCCTTGGGGATAATGTTTGCAAAGTCTCCCGCTGGGCTTTGGGAAGATGGTAACCTTGAGCCCTGCCCCTTCCTTCCCTTCCTCACGAAGGGCTCTCCTTGGTCTTCGAGAGGGTGTGACATTGATCCTAGGAGGACCCCAGCAGGCCTGGTGACCTGCCTCCCACTTACCACCCATGGGCTCCATGTCCCCGTCTCTCTCCTGCCAATAATTCCAGATCTCTGGGCAGAGTTTCTAGGATGGGCCTTCTGGGGTTTGGTATTATTGGCAGGTTGGGGGAAACAGAGGGAGTAGGGCATTTGTGAATTCCGTCCTGGTCCTCTAACCTCAACACGAGAAAGAATGCAGACTGCTCCACTGACCCTCAGGGTAAAATCTTTTGTTATTTTCCATCTCTGTGACTGGAGTCAGCCCACGTTCTAGATCAGCATCATTCATTCACATTCATCCAGGAAGCCGTTACTGAGCATTTTCTGTGTGCCGTGTCCGTGCTCAGCAGTGCGGGTGTGATGATGAAAGAGACGCGTCTTCTGCTGTCAAGTTGCTCAGAGCTAGAAAGTGCAGAGCTCTGGGCTGGGCCTGTGGGAGGACTCAGGGGGAGGGAGTTTTGTCCTTGTCCTTGGGGTTCCCGGCCTAATGGCGATCCTGGGACCCACACCCAGAACCAGCTAGGTTTTCTCTCTGCCTGCAGTCTTCTGGGAACGTCTGGGTCACCCATGAAGAGATGGAAACTCTGGCAACATCTACTAAAACAGTGAGTCTGGCCCTTGGCCCTTGGCCCTGGGCCTGGGATTAGGACCAATGACTGCCCCGAGGATGAGGGGAAGGTTGTGGGAAGTCAGAGGGGGTTGCAGGAGATCTAACAGGATTGATGGCCCTGATGTATGGTCAGGTTCTGTTCTCAGGGCAGAGGGTTGTGGGGAGCAGGGTGAGACTGGGAGCAGTTGATGTGTGTGGGGGCTATTTCAGAGGGTCACAGCTTACCCTGGGCCACTGGTGTGCTGCACGGGAGGAGAGGTGGGCTGGGTGGGCTTCGTCCTGGCTCTGGGCCTGAGCCAGAGTCCCTGCCCTTGTGTTCAGTCCTTGGTGGAGGAACAGGGAGGGTTGGGACAGCCTGGTGCCTTGCCTGGCTCCCACTCAAGCCTGGGAGGCACAGAAGTGTGTTTTTGCCACACACACGTTTCCTGCCCTCTTACCGCAAACACGGGTGCACACATTGGTCTTCTGTTCTCTCTGAACCATCCCAGCGAGCGCGCCCTGGTCACCCACCCAGATACCGGGACAGCTTTTCCCTCTCCTTGATGGGGCTTGGGGTCGAGGCCACCCAGGTTTCTTGACTTTGCCTGTTTCCCCTGACACGCTGCCTTGTTCCTGCTAGGACAGTGAGGAGGGCAGCTGGGCTCAGGTAAGCCTCCCTTCCTGGGTCTCGAACCAACTCCCTGAAGTTCAGGACAGTATTCTTCTAGTAGATTCTCTCCCCAGGAGGACTTTCTCAGTCCAGTTGTGTTTAAGTCCCTCTTCACGCTGAGAGCCCTGACTCAGGTTCTCTTCTCCTGCCAGCATACCCCACTCCAGTCCCTTTAGCTACTTGTTCTGGCTTCTCAGGGTGGCAGGTAAGGAGCCCTGGAGGACTGTGCCCCTGCATTCCTGGCCCTTCTCCTCAGTTTGACTCTTTTCCCAGAAATAATGAGACTCATATTAGTATGATCTTCTTTCCCTCTCTGTCCCTTTCAGGAGGTACCCCTGGTGAACTGAGCAAAGGACTTTCATTCATTCATTTAATGAGCAAATATTTATTGAGCAAATATAGGTATTAGGCTCTCTGGATATAGAAATAAACAAATAAGGCCCTCATGGGTCAGGAAACAAAGGGATAATATCAATAAACAAACCATATCAATAGAGATAGAAAAGGCAATCTCAATATATAAACCAATAAAGAGACAGCAGCAGGTAGTGACGGTAGTGATGAAGAGGACGGAAGCACGGGGGCAGTGGCGTTCGTGCTGACAGGGGGACCCCATCGGCAGGAGGGGAGGGGCCAGTTACTGCGCCCGCACACGGGGAAACCCTGCTCGGCAGAGGAGACGGAGAGACTGAGACGTATACGTTAAATGAAAAACGCAAATTCTAAAAGATGCACGGATACCATAACTCAAAACCAAGCAAAATTAATAATATATTGTGTAGAGAAATATACATTGGAGATTGTAAAAACCGTAAAACAATTTTTTAAAACCAAAGGAATAATAGAAAACTTAGCACCCTGGTTACCTCTTAGGGGGCAGCAGGAGACGTGAAGGGGAAGAAGAGCAGGAGGGCGGGGCCGGGCGCGGTGGCTCACGCCTGTAATCCTAGCACTCTGGGAGGCCGAGGTGGGTGGATCACTCGAGGTCAGGAGTTCGAGACCAGCCTGAGCAAGAGCGAGACCCCGTCTCTACTAAAAATAGAAAGAAATTATATGGACAGCTAAAATATATACAGAAAAATTAGCCGAGCATGGTGGCGCATGCCTGTAGTCCCAGCTACTCGGGAGGCTGAGGCAGGAGGATCGCTTGAGCCCAGGAGTTTGAGGTTGCTGTGAGCTAGGCTGACGCCACGGCACTCACTCTAGCCCGGGCAACAGAGTGAGACTCTGTCTCAAAAAAAAAAAAAAAAAAGGAAGAGCAAGAGGGCGGATGTGACAGTGGGTGACACTCTGCTGCTTAACTCAGACGGCGGCCACACGTGCTGACTTCATTTTCATGCTTAGTAATGAACACGTGTTAATATGTAGTCATGTATGTATGAATGATTACATTCTAAAAGATACCAAAATAGCCGATGGTGGCTCAGGCCTATAATCCCAGCTACTTGGGAGGCCAAGGCAGGAGGCTTGAGGCTTGAGGCCAGGAGTTCGAGACCAGCCTGGGCAACATAGCGAGACCTTGTCTTTTAAGAAAAAAAAAAAAAAAGATAACAGAAGACTTTTCAGTCTAAAAACATCAAGTGGGGCAAGGAAAGTGTGATGAAGGGTCACTGGGAAAACTAGAGCTTTCCAAGGATGGGTGCTCAGGGAGCACCCTGCTCCCGCCAGGAGCCACGTCTGAGTGGCAGGCCTCACGGAGCCAGGCAGAGGGTGTCATGGGCAAGCCACAGAGGACCTGGAGAATTTGTGCAGTGGAGAACCAGGCCTTAGAGAACTGAGTGCTGCTTATTCAGACACAGGCCACTCGCCCTTTATTTTTTCCATCTCCAGCCAACACTTAACTTCCTATGGACAGTGCGAGGCCAGCCGTTTTTCAGAGCAAGACGGGCTTCCCTTGCCACACTGCAGGTCCTCTGTGACACAGCCTCTCTCCTGGGCTCAGCGGGCCTGAGGCTCTTTGAGAATCGGGAAGGCAAGTCTGCTGCACAGTGCCGCAAACGCATTCCAGAGTCCACGGGAAGGATTCATGTCCTCTCCCGCCTGGGGAGTTGCCTCTGTTCATTAGTGTAGATAATTGATACAGGACTGGAACCGTATCATTTAGAGATCTTAAAAAGTTCCGTTTAAAATCCCCACCTCCCACCGTGACTGGCCTCTTAGTGGAGATAAACTGAAATCTTACTGAACCGCCCTCCTTCCCTCATGGGTGGAGGATGGATGTTTCTTGCAACCAGCTATGCCAGCTGCAACCTGCTGGCTCTGCCTTCCTCCCCCATGGCCTCCTTCATCTTGTTCCCGCAGACCCTGGCCTATGGGGACATGAACCACGAGTGGATCGGGAACGAGTGGCTGCCCAGCCTGGGGCTGCCCCAGTACCGCAGCTACTTCATGGAGTGCCTGGTGGACGCACGCATGCTGGATCACCTCACCAAGAAGGACCTGCGGGTCCACCTGAAGATGGTGGACAGCTTCCATCGGTGAGTGAGGCTGGAGCCCGGGGCCACCTCCAACTCTAGGGGGTCTGTCCCCGGCAATAGAGGTGCTCCGTCTCTTTCCGTGGCCTGTTCTGGGTGGTAACAGGCCTCCCTGTTGGGCAAACCTCCCTGTTGCATCCTTGTCTTATCCCACAATTTGAAAGTTTGATCCTTTTACCTCTAACCCTAAGACACAAAATGTCATTTCTCTTTAGCTTCACCTTCTTCGAGATTTTCCCCCAGCTTTGAATTTCATTGCTTGTCTTTGGGCCTGCTGAGTCCTCTGTGTTTACCCCGAGAAGACTCCAACTGAACCCAGTGTTGGATTTAGGAGTCTCATTCCTTCCAAGTCAAGGGGCAAGGTCTTTCTGGGCCTTTGCTCTGCCAGCATCCCAGATCGGCGCCTCTTGGCTTTAAACTCGCATCCTTTTTTACAGGATGTCATCCAGTCCTCTCCTCTCTGCTGAAAAGATCTTCTGTTCAAACGTGTCTGCAGCAGAGGTCCCAAACTGGCAGCCTGTGGGCAGAATTTGGCCCACAGATGTACTTTGTTTGGCCCACATGCATTTTAAAAATTACAAATTTAGTTGCCAGTATTTAAACAGTAGGCGATTTTATACAAAATTCTGGAGTTCTGGCTCCTCTTAAAAAATGGAAAGCTCTGTCAACACAGTCGTGCATGGGGACAGCCCGCTGAAGGTGGACAGCAGTGCCCTCTTGGGCAGGTGGGCCCAGCTGCCGCCCTCCCTTGCCTTACCTGCCCCGCTCGGCAGGTGTTTGTGCTGGGGAGCGTCGTGGGTGGGAACCGTTCCAGGAGTTTTCAGGAAGTCCTTCTTAACATGCAGCTCCAAGTCGCACAGGTGGCTCTTTGAGCCAGGTCTTTTGCCTTGTGTGGCTGAGACCAGGTGGGGCTGGGGCTGTGGCTTTTCAAGGTTCCCTCAGGGCTCTGTGGATGTTCCCTGGTCTCTCCAACTCATACACCAGGAAAGAATGGGCTGCTTTGAGAGGTAGTAAGTCCCCTGTCACTGGAGGTATTCAGGCACAGGGTCAGTGACTGCTCTGAAGGATGATGTAGAAGTGACCCCTGTATTAGGTAGGCGCTTGGACCGGTGGCCTCCCTGGGTCTCTTTTAACCCACAGAATCTGTGGTTCTCAGACTGGCTTAGTTATTGAGTGCTTACTATGCCCCTGGTACTGTTTTAAGTGCTTTTAGCAGTTTACATGAATTATTTCATTTAATTCATCAAGCATTTATAGAGTCCCTACTATGTGCTAGGGGTTTAAGATCAGTAAATACAACAAAGTTGCTGCCTTCATGAGCTTACATTCTAACTGGAAGGGACAGTCAAGGAACAATGAATATTTGGTATTATGGGAGTGTGGCCAGGGGTGGTGATGTGATATTGCAGTTTTAAATCTGAAGAACAAGGTGACTAGTGAATTGGATGGAGAAGGTGACATTTCTGCAAAGACTTAAGGGAGATGAAGGAGTGAGCTCTGTAGCAAACTGGGGGAGGAGTGTTCTAGGCAGAGGGAGCAGCAAGTGCAAAGGCCCTGGGGCCTGCAGGCCTAGCCAGGCTGCTGTGTTTGAAGAAGAGCAGGGGTGTCAGTGTGGCTGCAGCAGTGAGAGGGAGAGCGAGAGTGGCCAAGGGGGTCAGACAGGTAAGGGAACAGATCATGTAGCATCTCATAGGCATTGTAAGAACCCTGCGAGAAATGGGCACACAAAAGTGTATCTTGTTACTGCTTTTTCTTTGATTTGCGTGTAGTAGGGGTCTTTGTCATTCCAGTGCTTGGAGAGGGAGGGACATGTTGATTTCATTCAAAGAACTTTTCTTCCATTAATCAACCCCCAGGCCCACTCCCTGGCTGAGAGGGAGGACATGGGGTAGGCGGAGAGAGGGAAACAGCCGGGGCAGGTGTTGGGATAGACCCTGCGTAAGCCTGGGGTAGGGAGGAGGAGAGCATGGGGGGGCTGGGGTGCTCTCCGTGCTGTGGCCAAGCTGGATGTGGGGCAGGCGGGCGGGGACGTGCCCCACTGCGGCTGTGGCTCAGGGGCTGTGTGCCCGCAGAACCAGCCTGCAGTACGGCATCATGTGTCTGAAGAGGCTGAATTATGACCGGAAGGAGCTGGAGAAGAGGCGGGAGGAGAGCCAGCACGAGATCAAGGGTAAGCTTCTCAGGCTGGGTGGGGCCTCCTCGGAAAAGGTGCGGGAATCGGGAATCGCCTGCCTTGCTGGCTCCTGCCTCGGGCAGCACGGGGAGGAGGCCTCTGTGCCCCTGGGAAGCTCTGAAGCCAAGAGTGAAGATGCAGCCCCAGCCTTAGGGGCTCCCAGCTTGATAAAGGAGACAGTCCACGCCCATTTGGCTGTCATACCCCTCCCTCGCACGCACATGGGACAGTGGCTCCAGCTGGACAGATGCAGTGAACCCCCCGACAGTGCTGTAGCCTGGTGTGCTCGTGGTACTCGGCGGTTTGGGTGGGGTCGGATGGGAAAGAGAGGCGGGTCTTAGAGGAGACCTTGAAGGCAACAGGAATAGGACGAAGGCCATTCCAGCCTGGGGCAGGGGGTTGACCTGTGCAGGGGCTCTGGGGAGAAAGCTGGGAGCCTGACCCCAAGTCCTGCAGGCTGGCAGGGATGGGGTGAGGAGGGACTGGTTCTCCAGGAGCCCAGGTTCCAGGGAGGACAGAAAGATGTGGAAAGCTGGGGGTGCGGTGTGAGCCAGAGAGCAGGTGGACTGGGGCCGTGGGTCTAGGGAGCCCTATTTCTGTCTCCAGAGGGCCCCTTTTCTTCCTGCCCCTTTTCTGCCCCCACCGTCCAGATGTGCTAGTGTGGACCAATGACCAGGTGGTTCACTGGGTCCAGTCCATTGGGCTCCGGGACTACGCGGGAAACCTGCAGGAGAGTGGTGTGCATGGTGCCCTGCTGGCCCTGGACGAGAACTTCGACCACAACACGCTGGCCCTGGTCCTCCAGATCCCCACGCAGAACACCCAGGTGGGCGACCTTTTATTCTCTCTCTCCCTCCCTTGCTCTCTTTCATTCTCTCTCACATGGGGGCTTAGGGGGTCTTTGTGGGGGTCTTTTCTGGGGCCTGTCCCAGAACAGATCACAATGTCCTCAAACCTCCACGTGGTCCCTGTGCATAACCAGGCCCCCTCGGGAACACGTGTCCTTTATGTACGGAGCACGCCTAGCACAGGCCTGGAATGTAGGGTGTCCTTACGACGTGTGTCCCACTCTGCCGTGGGTACCCCCAGCTCCTCCCAAGCCCTGTTCATAGAGGAGACTGTTCCTGCCTTTTGCACAACCTGCTTCTCTGACCTGACTTCTTTTAGAGGAGAACTGGCCCCAGCGCCCACAGGGACCAGAGCACCCATCTCTCCTTTGACTGCCGTCCTAGGGACCTGCTTCTGGGCCCCCAGGCTGAAAAAAGATAAAGATACCGAATTACACAGCCCAGAACCTCTCCAGGCCAGGGCTTTGTCTCCCTGTCAACAGCTCAAAAGATTAAACATCTCCTTAAATTACATTTCATCATTTTTATGGAGCTGTCATCCCAGAATATATCTAAATTCTCTTGAACCTATTTATATTTTTGGCCTTTCTAACTTCCTGGGGGTAATGGATTCTAGAAGTACAACTTGTTGTGTAAAGTACTTCCTGATTTTATTTGTCCTAAATGTGCCCCTGTCAGGCCTTCCCTGGGGAAGGAACAGCTTTGTCCTAATAGTTTAGGTTTGGTAAATAGGTTTGTGTCTGACCAGTTCTCACCTTTTGTGATTTCATCAACTCTGATTGTGTTGCCTGTGGCCCAAGCCATCTCTCCAGACAGAGTGGTCTTAATTCCTTTAGCCTTTTCCCATATAGACTCGCCTCTGTCCCCTGATGGCTTTAGCTGCCCTTGTCTGGACTGTTTGCAGCTGTCAGGTCTCTTTTGAAATTCAGCCACCAGAGCGGCACAGGCTATTCTGGGAGCAAACACGTTTTGGCTGGTAGAGCTGTGTTGTCCCATAATTGAGGACAGTGTGTTGGCCTTTTGGGGGTGGTGGCAGCGCACAGGGCCAGCGTGTCCTGTAGACTCTCTGCGGTGACCCCCCGACCAGTCAAAACGGAGAGCACAGGTCCCTCATTCTCTAAGAAGATCCTGGAGTCTCCCAAGTGCAATTTCTCTCCACTTGCCCACCTAGAACCTCATTTGCCACCTTCCTGCCCACTCACACAGCTTTGCGAGATGCTTCTGAAGTGTATACCTATCTTTGTCACCCTTCGCTACCCAGAGGAGCAATGTGACTTGGATACTTGAAGATTTACTATGCTTCTCCTTTCAGATCATTTATAAAAATGTTATAATCCCATACTGAGAAAGACTGTCCTCATGGAACTCACAGTTAATATTTTCTACCCAGAAATGGGCCTTTCTCTTTCTTTGGTTTCCCATCTCTAAATGCATTCAGTTTTTGAAGATAGCAATAATTCTGTAAATAGTAGCAGGGACACCTCTCTATTGCTTTCTGACCTTTCTTATTTTCCTGAGCCAGTCATTTAGCTTAGCTGTTGGGAGAAGTAGTATCTGACTCAATGTAGAATCCTGCATTAAAAATATCTGGTGGCAGTTTTGAAAACTTTCCTGTTTCTGGCATTTCTCACAACTCCCCATGAGTTGGTCTCCTGAGCGGCCCAGGGAAAGCCCGTGTGCACCACACAGCCGGGGCCACCAAGGTCCACGGCTGACCAGTCTTCCTAATTTAAGTTTTCAATGTGGAACCTTATCGGATATATTTATTTAATCCAAATAAGTTACGTTCTGGTTATCCATGGTCTGTATGCTTAGTTACCCCTCCAGAAAGGAAGTCAGGCATGATTTTCCCTTTTAGACAATTTTTTTTCCTGTAGGTAAAGCCTGTCCATCCACATGTTCTATGATCCCCCTTTCAAAAAAATTACATTTTCCTAATCTGCTCCCTATGAAAGACTCCTAAGGCGTACAGTTTTATTTCTGAGGTTTGCTTGAAGGAGCAGCATGAGGAAGGTGCGTGAAGGCCTCTAATGGCTAAATATGCTGGAAGTCCCCATCTGTGCCCCGGGCCCTAGGAAGCAGGGGAAAGACGGCACAGAGGTCATTAACCATAACCTCCCGCTTTTCCTTCTCTCCCCTGTGGACTCCAGGCGCGCCAAGTAATGGAGAGGGAGTTCAACAACCTGCTGGCTTTGGGCACAGACCGGAAGCTAGACGATGTGAGTATCTGGCCATAGATTAGGGCCTTGGGGATTTGGTCACCACTGGCTCATGGGATTGAAGTTCATGAGTTCTGCTTTCCCCGGGCTGCTGACTGCTGGGCTGGACTGAGGGAAGAGAGCCAGAAGTGATGGGGTGATGTCAGGGGTTTGGGGGGGCAGGCCAGGCCTGGCAGGACTTGTCTTTGGGTAGCAATAGGCTGGTGGAGAAGTCTACGCAACTCGTTCCTTGTACAAACCTGAAGGCCCCTATATGTTACACTTCTAGCATCTTCCAACTCTGGGCCCAGCCCTCCTAACCACACAGGATCAAAGCTTTGGGGTTTAACCTTTGTCCTTACCTCTTAGACCCCATATCTTCAGTGCCACGAGCCCGGCACACCTCCCGCCTGCTCAGTGGGATTCCAGCTCATCCCACAGTAGTGTGCTGTTTGCAGGGGGAGGCCCTGCTGAGGCTGTGCCATGACAGCTCTGCTCTCTCGTTCCTCAGTGCAGTCGATGCAGCTAAAACACACGGCTTTCTCCCTAGTTTCACTCTCAGCATGACCTTCACGCCAAGTTAAAGTTCTCCTCTCTCAGCCCCCCTGGTCACTGAAGCAGTAGTCCCTGGGACTTGATTTCGCTGGCCCTTCCCCTGGAGTTTAGGGAAGACCCGACATCCTGAGCCACATGCTCCCCTTAGAGACGCCCACCTCTCACCTGTTTGCTGAGGACGCGGCCCCCACCTCCCCCTCCCTGCCCCCTCCCGGGTCTCTTCCCCGTCACCAGCCTTGCCTGCCCTTGCCTGCCAGGTCTGCCTTCGCTGATTTGGCTGCAAGCAAGTTAGAAAAGAGCCCAGAGGATGTTTATTTTTAGCTTCTCCATCTTCAATCAGATCATTGTTTCTAAGTTGGGTTTAACAGGGTTCAGCCTCACCTTTGCAGAACAGTCGCTCTGCCTCAGTAGACAGGTCACTCTCAGGAATGCACAGAATTTGTGGACGTAGGTTTTCTTCACAGAGGTAGCTTGAAGTTTGGGGAAAAATCTCTCTCTATGTGTGTGTGTATGTGTGTGTGTGTGTGTGTGTGTGTGTATTAATATGGTGTTTTCTGATTTAGAAAACAATTTAGAGCTGGATGCGGTAGCTTGTGTCTGTAGTACCAGCTACTCAGGAGATTGAGGTGAGAGGATGGCTTGAGGTCAGGAGTTCAAGACCAGCCTGGGTGATATAGTGAGATCCTGTCTCAAAAAAACAAAAAGCAAAAACCACAAAAAACAAAACCAAAAAGTTATTTAGTCTTTCCTCATCCTTATAAAAATATTATTTGAATATCTGCTCTGTGCCAGGCATTGGGCCAGGCGTGGTGGTATAATGGTGACAAATGTCTCACTTTATGACAGTATTCACTATGTGAGAGGGTTATTATCCCCATATTACAGATGAGGAAATCAAAGCTCAAAGAGGCAACTTTTCATGGTTTCTGCCCCTGGGAGCACAGAGTTTGAAAGCAGGAGCGGGGGAGTGAAAGCAGTAGAGAGAGGGAGGGAGGCGGTGAGGGAGGGGGCAAGAGATACAGTCATGAGTGGCTTAATGGTGGGGATGTGTGTCTTTAGGTGATTCTGTCCTTGTGCAAGTAGCACATGGAGTGTCATTACACAAACCTAGATGGTGCAGCCTACTACACACCTAGATATGTGGTATAGCCTATTGCTCTGAGGTTGCAAACCTGTACAGCATGTTTCCGTGCTGAATACTATAGGCAATTAGAACAGAATGGTATTTGTGCATCAAACATATAAAAACATAGAAAAGGTACAGTGAAAATATGGTATTATAACCTTATGGGACAAGTGTTGCATATGTCATCCCTCACTGACTGAAATGGTGTGCAGTGCATGACTGTATTAATGAAAGAATGTCGTAAGTACACATACAAATGCTCCTAGGACAAGTGCTATGACACAGAGGTACATAGTGCTAAGAACCGGTCTGAGCATTTGGCCTACTCAGGGCATAAACAACAAACCCTAAGGGGTTGGGGCTGGGAGGGGTTGTCGAGGCAAGAACAGGTGGGTTAATGTCCCTTGTTCCTGCTTGTCCACTCTGCCTGCATCAGTTCTGAGATCTGGGTGGAGGGAGATTGGGCAGGGCTACAAAGCAGGGTACATGTGGCTTTTGAAGGGTGCAGGGGGAGGCATCCTGTAGGGTTCCTGGGTGCCTTTTGGCAGAGATGGTCATTTTGGAGACTTGGCTGGCATGGGTGTTGGGGCAGATGACAGGTGGCTGCCTGTCATGTCCTTTGGAGGAGCCTGCCTCTGCTTGGTCATCTGCCCAATCGCTGTCACAGGGTGCTCTCAGCTGATCCCATTAGGGTTAGGCAGCCTGAGAAATAGGGCAGATGTCATTCCCATTTTACAGATGAGGAAATTGAAGCTCAGAGAGGTCACATGTCTATTAATAGTAAAATGGCAGAGTCAGGATTGGAAGCCAGGTGTCCTGACTCCTGACACAGTGCTCTTCCAGCACACCCAGGCCACAGCCATAAGGAGGCCCCAGAAGGAGAGAAGAGTGTGTATGGGGGCAGGTTGGTGGCTTCGCATGGGGTGAGGCTGAGAAAAGGAACAGCGTGAAAGGTCACTGGGCATCCCGAGCCCGGTATGAGAAGACTGGGGTGGACAGGGAGGCAGAGTTTGACCGAGGATGACAGATCCACGAGATTCCACCTCCTCCCAACACCCTCCAACCCCCGCCTGGAGACAGGGCATTTCGGGTTCCCTGATTCACTCCCCAGGTGGAAGAACAGGGCTAGAAAGGAGAAGTGACCCTGCCCCTCTTACCAAAGCCATGGGTGTGGTGCCCCTAGAACCGGCCATGACTGCCCTCCCCCAGGCAGGGACTGAGGGTAGCAAGCGCAACATGCCCGTCTGGCCTCCGCGTGTCCCCCACGGTGCAGGGGGACGACAAAGTGTTCCGGCGCGCGCCCTCCTGGAGGAAACGCTTCCGGCCGCGGGACCACCACGGCATGCTCAGCGCCTCCGCGGAGACCCTCCCGGCGGGCTTCCGCGTGTCCACCCTGGGGCCCCTGCAGCCCCCGCCGGCCCCGCCCAAGAAGATCATGCCGGAAGGTGAGTGGCAGCTGGCTGGGCGCGGCGGGGAGGGGCAAGGCCGAGGCTGGCGGCCCCGCGCTCCTTCCTCGGGCTGACGCTGCACTAACGGCTGCCGGGGGCGCGGGCACGCGGGGCCGCACTAACCCGCCGCTCTGTGTTCTCCCGCGGCTGCCGACTCCTCCCAGCGGGGACGGCGGGGGCCCAGAGACTGGAGACCTCCACGGTTCGGACCTACTCCTGCTGACCCCCACCCTCCCGCCCCGGGTCTGACGGGGGTGTGCCCGTGGCTCGGGGTAAGTGGGCCAGGCCCTGGGGTGCGGGCGCTCTGCTGCTGGCCCTCGGCCCCGCGCTCCTGCCTCTGGCCGCCGGCCTGGCCCTGCCGCTGCAGCCCTGCTCGCTCGCCAGCACTGCCCGGCTTGCCCCTTCCTGCTTGTCTGGCCGCCGCTTTGCACTTGAAGCACGCGTCCCTCTGCAGATACCCTGCAGATGGATACCCTGCACCCCACTCACAGCGCAACGCCTCTCCCTCTCTCTCTCTTTCTCTCAGCTCACTCCCACTATCTCTACGGACACATGCTCTCCGCCTTCCGGGACTAGCCACAGGGCCGGCCGGCGGGCCTCCTCCTGGGTTTCACAGCCTCCACCTGCCCTGACCCCTCCTGCTCGGTCCCCTTCCTCCCACAGCTCCTAGTCTCCTCCATGACTTTCCAGTTGCCCCAGATCTCGGCATATATTCGTCCACCCCCGCGCGGCACCCCACTACCCCACGTCCCACAGTATTTCCTTTGTAAGTCTCTGGTGGGTGTGGCCGGGGTCTCCTGGTGGTTGGAGACACCCAGGTTGTCCATGGGTGGGATGCCAGGGGAGCGAGAGAAGGGCTGCCCAGGGTGGGTGCACGTTCCACCCTCCCTCTTCCACCCTCCCTAGCCTGGTCTGGACTGCAGCTTCCACCAGGACAAGGATCCTGGGCCAAGGGCTGCGATGGCCCTTCCAGCAAAGGGCCACTTCAGACTGCCCTGATTGGGCTGTTCGGCCTAGGGCCCCTGTCCACTGCTGGCTTTGCCAGGTGGTCTCTGACTGCTGGTGTTGGCGCCCCCAGCACCGCCTCTTCCCCAACCCACCACCACAACTGCAGTTCCTGCCTCCAGGACCTGCTTGCGGGTTGGTGGGGGCTGTAGAAGGCCCTGTTCTCCCCCAGGATGGTAGGGCTGGGAGGAAGAAGACCGGGGTAGAAATTCCAGGGTCTGGCTTAAGCTGAATCTCAAATGTGAGTTTGGGAAGAATCAGAGAGAAAGGGACCCCTGAGCTTTGGGCAAAGGGTGAGGAGGGAGAAGCTGTCAGCCCCCTGCCCAATGAGAGGTAGGAAGGCCAGCCAGAGGGAGAGCTGGTGGCCTCTGGTGGCCTTGAGCCCAAAGGGCAGTGGGAGTGCCCCCTGCCAGGCTGGGAGGAGGGGGTTGTGTGGCCCAGGCTCTGGGGCAGAGCAGATGCAGCCATGCACTGCTGACTCTGCTCTCCGTATCCCTTCCCTTGCTCTCCCCTCTGCCTCTCTTCTTTAGTGATCCCAGCCCCGTAAGAATAAACCTGAGGGGCGGATTGAATATACATTGACCCTAAAATCATGTTAGGGAAAAAGGCAGACTGAGGCTTCCTTACTCTGACCTCCCAGGAAGAAAATAAAGCTCTCCCTCCAGTAAATCATGTCCCAGGTCCAGGAAATCCAATGTTGATGAAGGCAGTCACTCTCCTACCTGTCCCCAAGTCACCCAACCCTCATTCAGTGCTCTTTTGCAGTGCAGGGACTTTCCTCCAGAAATCCCTAAGATCCACCAGCTCCACCGTTTTAATTGTATCCTCCAGTAGCATGGTGGGAACCAGGGCTGAGGGATACAGAGCCCAAGAAATCCCTCTTCCTCACCCATCCCCTCATTCTACAGAGGTGCCTGAAAATGTTCAGGACTCATGGGTGGGATGATGGAACCTAGGGCTTCATCAAGATGAGAGGAAAGGAAGAGTGGCTGGAGCATGTTTCCTGGACAGGGGCCAGTGCAGTGCCATCCTGCAGGTGGCTGGAGCAGCTGCTTTGCAACCCGATCTGCTCGGGTTCTGAGCTGGGGCTGGACTAGCAGGTGGGATAATGGGCCAGAGCACCCTGTCCAGAAGGGGTGATGGAGCCTGGGGCAGTACCAGGGCGTACAGCCTTCTGCCACTTTGCAGTAGAGGAGAGGTCACCAGTGGTGTGGGGTGGGCACTCCCTAGGCTTGGGCAAGGCAGCCACCTGCCCTTGCTCTCCCTCACTGTCCCCTGGCCTCCCTGCCCACCAGGCTGCTTTAGATGGAGGGGTTATTGAACAGGAAATGAGTTGGATGGACAGAAAGAGCCCCCATCCCTGGGTAATGGATGCCAAGATTGTGAAGAAACCCCAGATTTGTAAGATTGGTGGAGTTGAGCACTACAAGGCCGTCTGATCTCTTTAGGTCAATGGCTTAGCTGTGTGGGAGATTCAGCCCCGCCTCTCCTTCCTACACTGTGACCCCGTCATGGTTGGCCGTGCCATAAGGCAGCAGCTGGGGGCCGCTGGGTTCATTCAGGGCGCCTTGGGAAGCATTGCAGCGAGGTGACAGAGAAATCTGTGCAGACAGCCGTGATGTCTTGGTGTATCTCTTGCCTCATAATCAATATATTTTTTTCTTTGGAGAGTCACCAGTGACCTGAGCCCTCACCAGCCTCCTGTGTCTCGTCAGGTCCCTTATCAGTACTGTACTGGCCCAGTGCGTCAGGAGTGGGTGTATGGGTGTGTGTGGGTGTGAGTGTGGGTGTGTACACACCAATAAACAACCTGGTTTTAAGACAACATACAAACGCCTCTGGTCTTTTTTTAAAAAAACTTTGAGTTCACTTGACATTTCCAGTTTTTTTTT
>CM052450.1:21515337-21543410 GCA_028533085.1 Varecia variegata | reverse complement strand
GCCTTTGTGCTCCGCCACCAGTGGCGATCCGTCAGCTCTAACCTGACAGCAGGGCGTCCGGCCCTAATCCTACCCCTGCTGGCTTGGGCACACAGGGCCCCCTGCCCTGGCTGTAGCCTTCTCCTCCGGCAGCCCTGCTCCCCGCAGAGGAAGCCCTTACCCTCCGCTGGGGCTCTCGGGCTCCCTGCTCCTCCACCCTGACTGTCTCAACTGGACTCTGTCTATTTGCATGCTGGGCTGATGTCATTTGCATGGTAGCGTCTGGATTTCAAATGCTCAGAAATCCCCTTCACCTGCTCTCTGCTCCTTCCCTCCCCTTCTGCTGCACACCCAGGCACAGCTCCATGGTTTCCAGCATATTCCAGTCCCTGCTGACCTCGAAGGTGGGCTGATCTGAGCTGCCAGGTTGCTTGGCGAAAATCAAAGCAAGTTTTTCATTCTGGAGTCTCCTGTGCTTGGGAATAGAGGAGCAAGAAGAAGGATCTGAAAGGGGGGGAGCCTCTGGCTTCTCCAAATAGGTCCCACCATTTTTCCTAGGCTGGGTCTCTGGGAATTATTGATGAGGACTAGGTGGGGGCTGGGTGGCAAATGCATGTGCGTTTCAATAGGACCTAGATGCTTAAACATGACGTGCAAATAGCATTGATTATTTGTGGGGTGGTAGCTTTGCAGCAGGGTGAGAACAGATCACAACATCATGGAGTGTCAGAGCTGCAAGGCAGTCCAGGATCGGCTTGTCCACCTTCTTTCTTCTACACATGGGGAAACAGAGGCCCAGAGATGGGAAGTGACTTGCTCAAGGGTGCACAGATGATGAATGTCAGAAGCGTGAAGGGCATCAGCTCTTGGCCAGGCCTCGGGGCTCAATCCAGGTGCCTCCTCTTCTTCCCTGAGGCCAGCAGGTGAAGAAGGTTGTAGCCAGTGAGTACATGTTTTGCAGGTGGGCCTGGGGCCACAGGTAGGGAGGCGGTGGGGGGCTTGGAGAGTTCAGGAGCCACCAGGAGAAGTGCTGACGGAGAGAGGAAGAGAAGGTACAGGTGAGGTGTGAGAGACAGGGGGCTGGAGACGCCAGGGGGGCCTAAGGGATGGAGGCGGGAGAGGTTTGGAGGCCGATGAGGCCAGGGCTGAGAGGTGAGGAGGGGGAGGGCCCCAGGCCGCCGCAGCCACACATTGTTTCCATAGAGGACCGGGCATCGGATAACCGCTGGGAAATCCCGGCCCTGCCTGGAATCTGAAGCTCAGAGCCAGGATCATTCTTCAAGAATCTCTGGCTTTGGGTGTGGGAAGGTGTGGGCTGGAGGTGGGGGGGGGTTGGGTTTGAAGAGAGTCAGTGGGGGTCAAGGGGAGGTGACTGGTGGAGACGAAATACCCAGAGCAGGGCTCCGTGGAGTGCGTGGCCATGCACACGCAAACCTGGGCGCTGGCTCTCGTGGGGTCTTTGGAACTATGGAAGGGAGCGTTTCCTGTGAGAACAGGGCCTTCAGCCCCCAGGTAGGACAAATACTGCCAGGAAGCTGCGGGGAAGTAGAAGAGGGCCCTGGAGGAGGGGTCAGGGCCTGTGGCTGACCTGTCTCCTCTCCGGTTCTCGATTTCCCATCTGTAAATCAAGATGCTGGACTGAATGATCCCAGTGGCCCCTTTTTCCTGACTCTGCTGTGGTCTGGAGGAAGTGCTCACAGAGCCAGGGGAGAAGGACCGTTTTGATGGCTGTTTGAACCAGGTCTAGTCCTAAAGAGTGGACTAATGCGATCAGAGAGGGCAGGTTTCCTGGGGACATTGTGTCCCTTTCCCAGCTCCACTTGCGCCCCTACATCCAACCTCAAGCCAGATGGGTCTCTGGACCCATTACCTGGCATGTATTTGTCATACTCACCTCTGGACTCAGCCTCTACCTGTCCCTCTTCCCTGCTACAGCCCCCTTCCACCCTCTCTGTGGGTTCAAAAGCCCTAGCATGCCACCCCCCTTCGATTCACTGGGCTGCTGCTATTTCTGCCTCTTTGACAAGTTGTGACATATTTGGGAGCAGCTGCTGCCTGGGTGGAGATGCCTTTGCTTTCCTCCCTCTCTGTTCCCTCCTCCCCAACCCCTTTCCCAAGAGCCACCCCTTCCCAGAATGTGCCCTAAGACCCTCCCTGCATTCCCCTCTCTGGACTCAGACGTCCCACTTTTCCTAGGTTTCTGCAGGGGTGGCCGAGGCTCTAGTCTGGTAGCTAGGGTGGGGGGTAGGATCTCTTCTGCCACATCCCAACCTGTGTGGTTTGAGGCAAGTCTCTTCCTCCTGTGAGTTTCATTTTTCTATCTTTAAAATGGGGGTGACAAATAATGTCTCCCCCACCAACCATAAGTAACTTACCGCCTATTGACTGTAGAGCCTTGGGGGCTCTTCCAGTGCTATTGATCCCATGACTCTGATTCCTCCAGGGACTTTGTTCCATTGTCCCTGCCTGCCGACATTTTCTATGAGCCCATAGACGTGTTGAAGTCTCTCCCATCCAAAAAATCCCTCCGTTTTTTTTTCATATAACCCCCTCATCTATGGCTCTATCACTAACCTTCCCTTCTTCACCAAATTTCTAGAAAGAAGAGTTTACACTTATTCTTTCCACTTCCTTACTTCCCCTTCACTTGTCTACTTACTGGTTTTCACTGTCCCTGGGTCACTAAAACTGCTCCTCCCACGATCACCAGAGACCCCTCACCTGGTGCCAACTCCAGGAGATATTTCTCAGTTTCAATCTTACTTGACTGGTCTGTGTCATCTGACAATGTTGGCAATGCCCTTCTTGAAACTCTCTGCTCTCTTAGCTCCCATGTCCCCTCAACCTCCTGGTTGTTCTCTGATTTTTCTATTTCTCCTCCTCTCTTCTTTCTTCCCTCTCCCCTCTCTTCTTCTTTCTCTTCATGTGTTCCACCTCTGCCCACCCTTTAAGAAATCTCCCGATTTTCTATTTTTAGTCCTCTGTTCTACAGTCTCCCTTTGTGATATCATTCTTTCACCTAGGTTCAAATACCATGTATGTAAATGCTTGGCAAATGTTAGCTGCCCTTAACTGTTATGTATTGATTACTCCTGAGTCTCTACTCCAGCCTTTATCTCTTCTCCGAGCTGCGGATCACATATCCAAGGTTCTGGTAGATATTTCCACATACGTGTCTTGCAGGGTCTTAAATATATCTGATATGGAGTGCGTTCGCTCTCTCCCCAATTCCAGCATTCCCCATATTGGTGACTGATGCTACCATCCCCCCAGTGATGTCCCTTCATTTCTTATCCTTCCACGTCCAATCATTCAACAGGTCCCACAATCCCTGCTTTCTTCTTCATCTCAGTGATTCCTGGACTCACAAGGGGCTAGGAATTTTTTTCAGTTCCTTTAACCAGAGTGAAAGCCTCATTGGAGATATGGGACATTTAACAGAGATCACAAAAGGGTCACACTTTACTAATAAAGTAAACGCTACTCTAGATCTGCCTTCTAAAGTTTAAAAACAAGCCTTAAAAGCATCAAATTAATGTAACTGCATGCCACAAAATTCCAATACTTTTTAAAGTTATAATAAAATATAACACTCAGTTATTTATAATTCACAATGCCAGTCATCCAATCAAAAATTAGTAGACAGCAAAGAAGCTGGCAAAAATGTGACCCACAATCAGGAGAAATATCAGTTAATTGAAATATAGAAATATACCCAAAAATGATAGGGATGATAGAATTAGCAGATAGGGCTGCTAAAACAGCCATTATAAATATGCCCAATATGCTCAAGAATTTAAAGAAAAACATGAACATAATTAAGAGAGAATTGGAAGATACAGAAAGGAATCAAAATTTCACTGGATAGTAGTATTATGTATTAGACTGCTTGGAGTGCCATAACAAAATATCATAGGCTGGGTGGCTTAAGCAATAGACATTCATTTTCTCACAGTTCTGGAGGCTGGAAGTCTGAGATCAGGGTGCCAGCATGGTCAGATTCTGTTGAGGGCTCTCTTCTGGCTTGCAGATGTACACCTTCATGCCTACATGGTCTTTCCTTGGTGTGTGGATGGGTTGGGTAGGGGGAGAGAGAGATAACTATCAAGGTATTAAGGTCTACAGTATCTCTTCTTATAAGGGCACTAATCCCATCAGACCAGGACCCCTCCCTCATGACCTAATTACCTCCCTAATGTCCTGTCTCCAAATACCATCACATTGGAGGTTAGGGCTTCAACATTTGAATTTGAAGGGGGCACAAATAGCCAATAACAGATTAATAGCAGACTAGACATTGCAGGAAAAAAGTTCATTGAATCTAAATATAAAGCAATAGAAGCTATCCAAAATTAAACACAGAGAAAAAAATACCAAAAAACCAAACCAAACCAAAAGATCTTTGGTGACCCATGGGATAATACCATGCCAAATGGACTAACGTACATATAATTGAAGTCCCAGAAAGTGGCAGAAAAATATTAGAAAACATAGTGGCTACATATTTTCCAAATTTAATAAAAACTATAAACTCACAGATCTAAATTATTCCATAAACCCCCAAAAGTATAAACACAAAGAAAACCACGCCAAGACCCATCATAATCATAATCAAATTGCTGAAAACCAGTGACAAACATAAAATTTTAAAAGCAGCCAGAGAAAAAGAGAGCCACATTATATATAGAGGAACAAAGGTAAGAAAACTGCTTATTTCTCATCAGATACTATGAAGTCCAGAAGACAATACAACATTTTTAAAGTTCTGGAAAAAAAGAAAACCTATCAACGAAGAATTCTGTATACAATGAAGACATATTTCAAGAATGAACGCGAAATGAAGACTTTTTCAGACAAAGAGATGCTGATGGAATTCATCACTAGCAGCTCTTCACTACAAGAAATGTTAAAGGAAATTTTTTAGGCAGGAGGAAAATGATATAAGGTGGGAACTTAGGTTTACATAAAGGAATGACAGGCACCAGAAGTGGCAAACATGTAGGTAAACACAAAAAGACTGTTTTCCCTCACTTTAAAATTTCTTTCAAAAGGAGTTGCCTATTTAAAGCAAAAATAATGTGTTGTGGGGTTTATAACATACATAGAAATGTATGACAATAGGAAAAAGAATGAGAGGTGGAAAATAGAAGTATACTGTTATAAGTTTCTCAGATTATATGTGAAGTGTATAATATTATTTGAGGGTAGACTGTGATAAGTTAAAGATGCATGTTGTTAACACAAGAGCAACAACTGAAAAGTAAAACAGAGGTATAGCTAATAAGCCAATATTGGAGATAAATTGGAATATTTTAAAATGCTCAGTTATTCTAGAAGAAGACAGGAAAAGAAGCAAAAAAAGTTCAAAGAGAAGATGGGACAAATTGAAAACAATTAGCAAGATGGTAGATTTAAACCTAACCATACCTATAACTGCATCAAATATAAATAGACTGAATTTAAACAGCAAGATCCACCTATAGGCTGTTTGCAAGAAGCTAAGTTTACACACAAAGACATAGATAGTTAAAAGGAAAAGGATAGAAAAAATATATGCCATACAAACACTAATCATAAGAAACCTAGAGTAGCTATATTAATATCAGAAACAGTAGATTTCAGAATAAGGAATATTGCCAGGGATAAAGAGGCATATTACATAATGATAAAGGGGTCCATTTATCAATAAGACATATTAGTCCTACATCTATATGCAGACGTAGGTCTAAAAACAGACCTTCAAAATCCATGAAGCAAAAACTGAAAAAAGTGAAAGGAGAAACAGACAAATCCAAAATTTAGTTAGAGATTTCAATATTCCTCTCACTTAGTAAATGATAGAACAAGTAGATGAAGTCCATGTGGAAACAGAAGTCTTCAAGTCTATCAGTCAATTTTAACAATTGACATTTGTAGGATGGTACACCCAACAATAACAGAATACTCATTTTTTTTCAAGAGCACATGGAACATACATCAAGTTCCTATGCTGGGCTATAAAAAAGTCTCAGCACATTTAAAAATATTGATCATAAAAAGCATGATGGAAAATCCCCAAATATTTGGAAATTAAACTTCTATATAACCCTTAGGTCACTACTTATTGAGTTAAATTAAAGTAGGGCTCTGTGCTAAGTGCTACATAAACTGTGTCTCCTTCAATCCTCACAATAATGCCATAAGGTCATTATGATTATCACTATCTTGCAGATGAGTCCCCAGAGCTCAGAGAGGCAGCTGGTAGGTTGTAAAGCTAGGAGCAGAATTCGGCTCTGTCTCATGCCAAAACCAAGTTCATGATCAGTATGTTATTCTACAGTCAACTAGTTGGAGCATTCAAGTTGGGTGCTCCACAGAGAGCTATGCTGAGTGCCCTGTTGGGTATGAGGTGTGTGTGAGGGGTGTGTGCTGTTAACGTGCTTCTTGCCTCCTCTCCAGCTCCTCACCTGCGATCTCACCCCCAGGCTTGGTGCTCAAGAGCCTTCCCCATGGAAAGTCTCCCACTGGATGTTCCCTCGTGTTCTTCCCCACCCACGTATCTCTGTTGTGAGGCTCCTCTGTCCCCAGGGAGCTCTCTCCTTGGCAGGCTCACTGGCTTTTCTCAGGTGCTCAATCCAAACTCCACACGAACCCTGCTGGCCTTCTTCCTCTAGGGATCTCACCCCACTGCTCTCACTTCTGCTCCCTGGTCTCCCACCCCAGGCCTCCTTTCTGCTGCAGGGCTGTCTGGACCCTTATCCCCGGACCTTGAGCTCCATGCAAGACCCGAGACACTGTGCTCCTCAGGCAGCCTTCTCAGACCAAACTGTTGCTGGTCACCTGGAGTCCACCCGTAGCCAGAGTATCCCTAGACTGTCCAGCACTGCCAGAGGTTTTGCTTTCTCTTTATGTTTTATTTCACAGACCCTTGAGCCAAACTGCCTATATTTTAAATCCTGGAATTATCACTTTCTAGCTTTGTGATTTTATGTAAGTGATCTTACCTCTCTGTTCCTCTGTCTTAGTCCATTTTATGCTGCTATAACAGAATATCACAGACTGGGTGATTTATAATGAACAGAAATTTATTTGGCTTGTGGTTCTGGAAGCTGGGATGTCCAAGAACATGGCATTGGCATCTTGCAAGGGCCTTTGTGCTGTATCATTCCATGATGGGAGGTGGAAGGGCAAGAGAGGGTGACAGCGAGAGCAAGAGGGGGCCAAAGTCACTTTACAGCAACCCACTCTCATGGCAACTAACCCACTCCCACATAACGACACTACTGCATTCATGAGGCAGAGCCTAATGACCTATTTGTGACCTAATCACCTCTTATTAGACCCCACCTGCCAACATTGCTGTATTGAGGATTAAGTTTCCAACACATGAACTTTGGGGGACACACTCAGACCATGACGTCCTCAATTTCTTCATCTGTTTAATAAGGATAAAAATAGGACCTGTCTCACAGGATTTTTGTATAGATTAAATGAGTTCATATTTATAAAGTATCTGGCACAAAATAAGAATTGGCTCCCTTATGATTACTGAATCTACATTCTTCTGCCCATGTCTCCTTCATCAGACTGGGAATTTCCTGAGAGCAGCAGTGTTTCTTCTATCACTCTATTGTCCTGGGAGCTCTCTGGGGGAGAGGCGCTGCATCTCCCCTAAAGAGTGGGGGCTCCTTGAGGGCAGGGACTGTATCTCCACCATTAGGCAGGACTGTGTCTGTCCCTCAGGTTCTGAATTTCCTTGTTTGTCTGCCTTTCAGTGCTCAGGACAGGGCTGTGAATATGGGAGGCCCAGTGGGGCTCTGGGCAGTGAGGATGATGCGGGGAGGGGCCCTGGAGGCTCTGCCCTGTGGATAGATCAGGCCCTGGTGAGGGATCCATGGGATCCTAAACAGAGATTCCTACCTAGGCAGGGTGACCCCCAGAAAGAGCTGGGCAGTTCGAGGAACAAGGTACCAAGGCAGCTTCCAAGAGCTACTTCTGCCCCCAGGAAGGGGCAAACTGGGCCATCCTAAGACCCTTCTGTCCACGCACACTACTCCTCTGAGGAAGTTCAGCCTGAGCACAATCCTACTCCATTGTCTCCATCAGAAGACAGGAGACACAGTGTGGCACTGGGCAGAGAGCAGACTGAGATGGCGTTGAATCCTGGCTCTGCCACTTGCTGGCTTCATTTAATATCTTGGAACCATCATCTCCTCATGGGCAAAATGATAATAAGAAAACCTATTTCTCTGGGCATATGATGTGTTCAATAAATGTTGGTTGAGTGAAAGAATGCATATTCCTTTCCTCTCCTTAGGGGTATTTGGGGAGGGGTATAACCAGCCCTGCCTCTGGTAAATTGAATTCTAGCATCTGTGGGTTGAACAGGTCATCGAGATGACATTTAGTTCCTTCCCAGCCTTTAATCCATCCCAGGCACACACTTAAATAAGCTCCCAAAATGGAACCCTTGGTAATGCATTCCCGTGCTTTTGGTCATGAGAAAATCCCTTCTAACACCGCATCACCCCTCCCCGCCCCTCCCTACCCCACCCTCCAGGGCACGTCACAGGCATGTTTTTCCTTTGACTCTTTTCTCTAGCTGGAATGAGGAACGTGGTACAACTCACTGGGTCCCGAGTTGGGATGTCTGGATTCTAGTTCTAGCTCTGCAGTCAACCGTCAACCCCTATGTGACCCTGAGAATTGGAAGCTAGTATTTACTGAGACTGCTGTGTGCCCGCGGCTGTGCTGAGGACCTCACGCACTTCTCACAAGTTTGTGGAGCAGATGACGGGCTCCCCATTTTACAAAGGAGAAACCCGAGACTCAGAGAAGTTAAGAAACTTGCACCAAGTCACACAGCTATGAAGTGGAACTCACGTCTCTCTGACTCCACGGCCTCTTTCCACCCACGGTGCTGACTTCTCTAAGTGGCCTCAGTTTCCCTCTGTTAGCCTGGGAGCTCTCTGGGGAAGAGAGGTGGCATCTCCCCTAAAGAACGGGGGCTCCCTGAGGGCAGGGACTGTCTCCACCATTAGACAGGGACTGTGTCTACCCCTCGGGCTCTGAATTTCCTTGTTTGCTTGCCCCTCGGTGCTCAGAACAGGGGCCCTAGAGAAGAAGGGAATGGGATTCAGTGTTCCAGAAAGTTCTTTCCAGTGTTAGCGTTCTGCCTCTGGAAGGATCCTGGGAAATTTTTGCTCCGCTTCCTGGCTTGGCATCCCTGCCCTTACCCGACCTTTTCCTCTGTGTGTCCATCGCCAGGCCCTCCTCACCACCCTCTCCAACCAGTCGGTGTGAGACACGGAACCGAATGTTTCCCTGGAGTCGGGGCAGTTCCATCTGCCACGTTCCCCGCACAGCGGGCTGTGGGAACAGCGCGCTCCACCCTCCGGCCCGACGGCACTGCCCGTCTGCAATCCCCCCTCCCCGGGGGCTTGGCCAGCCCGGGGCAGGGCCCGTTTGCTTTTCTGCCTCCGAAAACAGATGGTCTCCCGGTAGGAGGGGCGGCGTTGGGTGGACTTGCTTCCCGGCCCCAGGACTTCTCCTCTGCAGCCTGTTTCTAAAGTGCCCAGCCTCGTACCCTCAGACCACTGAGGGAGTCCACGCGGCCCGGCGTCCAGGGGCTCGCATACCCCCGTCCTCCCCGCTCTCGGCTCCCCACGGTGGAGGCGCAGCCCGTGCTTTGCTCTCTGCACGTGCAGATGGGGAAGTTGAGGCGTCGGGAGCTGGGCCAGGGGACGGGTCTGGGATAGGAGCCCAGGAAGCTGCCGTTCCCCGACTCCAGGTCCTCCCACTCTGGGTTTCAGCAGCGCTGTTGCCGCCACACTGTCGGTTTTCTGAGTCCCAGTCGCCTGTTCTTCATCTTGCTAGGCTGTCGCCGGACTTCTGAATGTGGCTGTTTCTCTGTCAGCTAGTGAGCTCTCATCCTTCCTGGCCCAACCACGAGAAGCAATGCTTTTTTGGATTCTTGAACCCAGAGCCAGCGCATTCTCCATGTAGTGTCACCTGGCAGGGGTTGCATGGTCAGGGAAGTACCCTGGGCACAGAGTAGTATTGCCTCAGGGGAACAACGTGACCATCACTACCATGTCATTGTCAACAGCTATGTCACCATTTAGGACCTTCCTGTTTCCTGGGCACGGTGATAAATGCTTTCGGCACATTAACTATTTAGTCCCTACAATGATTCTACGAGACAGTGTTGTTACGAATTTTCAGACTGGGAGTCACAGTCAGGAAATTTGCTAGTGGTACTAATGGGAGGTAGAGGCAGGATTAGGACCCAGGCTGGCTCATTCCTGAGTCAATGGACCGTCTTCTCCATCACTAACCGAATCCTCTTCAGAGTGTGTATATAGTAGACACTCAGCAAGTGCACATTGTGGAAACTCACTGCATACTTACTGATGAGCTGAGCCAAGTATGGAGCCCATGTCATCAAAGCAAGTCCCTTCTATGGCACAGAGTGAGAGTTCAGGGCCACCTCTCCTCCTCTGGGTGGACCCAAATGCCATAGCCTTGTGCTCTATGACCTGGGGTGAATTACTGACCCTTTGGATCTTGATGGCATCCCTTAGGAAGAGACAAAGATGTCATTCAGAGGGGCACAGAACTGTAGACAAATGGAGTCAGGGGGATGGACACCTTGACCTTCGAAAGGGTTGCGGCAGCCCGAGGAGTAGGTGAGCTGCAAGGTGCCTGGAGCTGTGTTTATTCCGAGACAGACAGCCTCGCTCCTGGAGTCGTGAATTTCTGAACATTCCATCCACCCACTGCTGGGGGTGCCTGGCACGGGTGCCTGTCGCCCTGGGAGTGGGTGTTGGCACGCTCACGGCGCCTCGCTCCCTGCACATGTCGCTCCTGGGCTCGGGATGGGGAGCAGACGGCACCACCTGACTCGTCTTCCTTTCGCTTTGATCCTGCTGGCTGTCCTTGCCAGGCCCTGGCTCTTGGCCTTGGAGGATGGTAGCCAACCTCTGACCTTTCACATCTCCAACCTTCCCCTCCCCATACTTGCTAAACACCGTGAAATCACAGATGCATAAATTATCAGGGCTGGGAAGAATCTTAGGCCAATTGTCTCATCTTAAAGAAGAGAAACTGAGAACTAGGGAGGAAGTGCTTGCCTAAGGTGACAGATGGTAGAGAGGATTAAGCCACATTGGACTTTAGCAGCCTGCCTGCCTTGTCCTCAAGAGCCAGGAAACATTCATCTAACGAGTATTTAATGTTTTCTACATATAATCACACCAGCTTTAACTGGGTGATCACTTAGGTGTACGTACACAAGACACCACACACACACTCAAGAGAGCCTCCCTTTTGTACCTCTCCTGGGCCTGCCAAGCCCCGGATCCTTCCAGATCCCTGTCCCCATCCCCAACACCATCAAGCTCCTTGTTCAGTTTTCTGCCCCTGGTGATCTTGGCTCTGCTGGGTGATAAAGGGCTGATGTGACGTAGTGGGAGATGTCTTTGTGCTTGGCCCTGTCCTCCCGCACGCACAGAGCAGGGAGAGAGCTTCAGCGCTAGAGATAGGAGGCCTCAGGTTGGTTACTTACCCTCAGCAAGCCTCACTTTTCTCATTTTGAAAATGGGATAATAATGGGCTTAGCTTATTACCTGGGACTCAGTCAACTAATAAATATTAGCCATTATTTATTACTGTTAATGGGACTCCGATTATTCCTGAAAGCAGTGGTTCTCTGGAGACATCCCCTCCAGTCTGGAGGATAGGGCTTGAGCGCCATAACCTTCCCATGGTGCTACCCTTCGTCCCTAAGTAACCCTAAACCCTGCGTTCTAGGAGTCCTTGTGCAGGTCTCCGTCCCCACCCTGGCTCCAACCATTTTCAGCCAAGCCTCCTGCATTTCACGGATCTCAACTCTGCCTGTTGAGAGTTATAAATAACCCCGGCCATCTGTTCTGCGAAACCCCAATACTGAGACCAAAAGCAGAAGCTTCCTAGATGCCTGCCTCCATCCTTCCCCATCTTCCTCTGCTTCTGGCAGGAGTTTTGTTTTCTCTGCTTTAGAATCTAAAGCTCTTCCTTCTGTGCTGCCTCCCCCAGCCCCAAGCCTGTGCGTGGACGCTCCATCACTGCGGATGTCGAGGAAATCTCTGGGGAATGGTTTTCTTGGAAGGAAGTGCCCATTTAGAGAAATTGCACAGAAGTGGTGTGTTCCCTCCTCAGCCTTGGCTGGGCAGGGCCGGCAGCTGCAAGGCGGGTGGATGGAACGTGCACGGAAAACACGAGGGGACCGGGCGGCAGGTGCCACGCACAGCCAAGGGGCTCGGAAGCCGAGCAGTTCCAACCTTATCAGGGGGACGAGGTGAGAATCCTCGAGATCTTTCTTCACCCTCCTTCCTACCCGCTAAGAAAACGTATTCTTCATGAGTCCTGCGTGCCTCAGCCCCTTGCAGCCTTCCAGAGTGATGGTTAGCTAATGTGGGTGGCTGTATGTTATGGACTGAATGCTTGTGTCACCCCAAAATTGATGTGCTGAAGCCCTAACCCCCAATGTGGCGGTATCTGGACATGGGCCATTTGGAAGGCAATTAGGGTTATATGAGGTCATGAGTGTGGGGATTAGTGGCCTCATAAGAAGGAACACCAGAGCGCTTGTGTGTTCTCTCTTTCCCTCTCAGTCCCTGTCCTCGTGCATTGCACACGCTGGGGAAGGGCCAGGTGGGGGCACAGGGAAAAGAAGGCAGCCGTCTGCAAGCCAGAAAGAGAGCCCTCACCACAGCCTGACCACGCCAGCACGCCGACCTCAGATTCCAGCCTCCAGAACTGTGAGAAGATAAATAAATGTCTGCTGTTTAAGCCACCCATCCTATACTATTTTGTTATTGCAGCTTGAACCGACTAATACACTGTATAAGATGAATGGCCAGGAACATTCCCTGTTCCTAGGAGGAGCAATTCCTCAGGGGCTTCCCAGAGACAAGGACTCTGTGGTCTGCTCCATTAGTGATCCTGGCTCAGGGGCAGCCATGATTTTTCCATCTTGAGCCAGGTGATCAGAAATTCATATGTATGTGAAATGTAAAGTTTTAATTGTCATACCAGATTTGACTAAATAGAAAGGAATTTTTATAGACTATAATATATAAACTAACAATTCAACAACACTCATATCCCCACCCTGTGGTTTAAGAAAGAAAATGGCAGCATCGCTTTAAAATGGTCTCGTCCTCTTTCCCCCCTCGAGCTGACTTAACTGTCATCATTAGTTTCGTACTAATATTATTTCCTTGCTTTTCTTTATAGACTTATCACATTTCTGTCCCTAAGTGACATGTTGTTTGATTTGATATGTTTTTGAGTGTTTTTTAATGAAATCAAAGTGTATGTGTTCTTTTGTGACTAAGTTCTTTCATCTGTGTTGTGCGTGCTGCGATTCACTTTCTTGTCAGTATAGTGCAGAATTTCATTGTGTGACTGTATCAAATTATTACTCAAGTCTCTTGCTGATGGAAAGCATTTTTTCCCCCAGTTTGGGAGTCCTAGATACTGTGATGCAGTGCTTCATTCTTTTGATTTCCTATGAGGAAGAGTTGCTCTAGGACATAAACATAGAAGTGGAATTTTTGAGTCACAGAGTATGATGCATCTTAAACGCTGCTAGATAATGTAAAAGTTGTTTTCCAAGGGGATTGCACCAATTTACACTCCCACTGATAGTTATATTGTCAGATTTGGATTTTTTGAATCATTTATCTGGAGAAAATACAATGACAACTTGTGTCAAAATTTGAATATTCCTGATGACAAATGAAGTTGAGCGTTTTTTCAGATGCTTATTGGTCATTCAGATTTCTTCCTTTGTGAATTTCCTGTTCAAATATTTTGCTCATTTTTCTATTGCATTGTTTGTCATTTTCTTATCGGTTGTAGGAATTCCTTGGATATTCCCAATAGTAGTCCTTTGTCATGTGTGTGTGTGCGTGCATATATGGATTGTGTATATACATGATTATATTTGTATTGTGTATATACATGATTATAAACATCTTCTCACTTTGGTTTGCCTTTTTACTCTGTAAGGTTGTCTTTTGGTGAGCAGAAATTTTTTATTTTAATAAAGTCTAGTTTTTCATTCTTTTCCTTTAGGGTTAATGTTTATTGCAAGGTCACGAAGATATTTTTTTCTGTTTTCTCCCAGATTTATTGTTTTACCTTTCACATGTAGGTTTTTATATGTGTGGAACTGTGTTTTGTATGTGGTGTGAAGTTGGGGATTGAAGGTTTATTTTTTCCCCTCCATATGGATATCCAATTGATACCATGGAATTTATTGAAAAGACTACACCTCTCCCACTGCATTGCAGCGGTATCTTTGCTATAAATCAGGTTGCTACATTTATATGCATTTCTGGACCATATTCTCTTCTATCTATCCTTGCACCAATTTTTTTGTTCTTCCTCAAGATTGTCTCCTCTGTTTAGAACCAGGTTGCCAACCAAAACAAACAAGAAATCTGCTAGAATTTTGGGAAGGTTTAACATCTTCACAATGTTGAGTCTTTTAATCCATGAACTTAGCGTATCTCTCCATTTATTTAGATTTTCTATAATATCTCTCATAATGTCTTGTAGTCGTCTTTGTAGAGAATTTTATCTTTCATTAGATTTATTCCTAGGTATATGATTTGTTTGGTGCTGATACATATATAGAGAAAGAGACTTTAAATTTCTGCTTTTTAAATTGTTTATTATTAGTGTATAGAAATATAATTACTTTTTAATATTAACCTTATATCCAGTGACTTTGATAAATGTACTTATAAACTTTAATAGTTTAAATATAAATTCTTTTAGAAATTTTATGTTCACAATCATGTTATTGGCTAATAATGACTGATTTTTCTTTTTACATTTCTTATTGATTTTCATTTTGTATTGCCTTTTTGCAGTGGCTATGACTCCAGTATAAGTTGAATTGAAGTCATAATAGTAGACATCCTTATCTTGTTCCTGATTTCAAAGGGTAAATCAGGGTAAATTTGTATATTTAATCACTAAGTATGATATTTGATTTTTTTTTTTTTTTTGAGACCAAGTCTCGCTCTGTCACCCGGGATAGTATGTAGTGGCGTCATCATAGCATCATAGCTCACTGCAACTTTAAACTCCTGGGCTCAAGTGATCCCCGGCCTCAGCCTCCAGAGTAGCTGGGACTACAGGCAGGCACCACCATGCCCTGTTCATTTTTCTATTTTTTGTAGAGAAGGGGTCTCACTTTTGCTCAGGCTGGTCTCAAACTCCTGAGATCAAGCAATCCTCCCACCTTGGACTCCCAGAGTGCTAGGATTACAGGTGTAAGCCATGGTGCCTGGCCTTGATTTTTTTTTTTTAAAGATACTTTTAAAAATCAGATTAATGGAGTTTATTTTCATTTCTAGTTTTTAAAGTGATTTTACTATAAATGAGTATTGAATATTATCAAATGCCTTTTCTGTAACTATTGAGATCATGCATTCTTTTCCTTTTGTTTCTTCCTTTGTTCTGTAAATATGGTGAATTACATTTATTGATTTTTGAATGCTAAATCCTTTTAATATGTAATTTTATATATCATTGCACTTGATTAGCTAATATCATGTTTAGGATTTTCATCTATGTTCTTGAGGGAGATCAATGTGTAATTTTCCTTTCTTACAAAGTTTTGTCAGGTTTTGATACTGTGATTATGCTACCCTCATAAAACAAATTGGCAAGTGTGTTTTTTTCCCATTATCTCAAAGAGGTTGTATAAAATTTATGCCAAATTCTTCATTAAATACTTAGAAGAGTTCACTTGGGAATTCATGTAGTCCTAGAGTTTTCTTCATGAGAAGTCTTAAAATGACAAATTTAATATCTTCATTAGAAATAAGACAAATTATAATTTTTATTTCTCTTAGTGTTAATTTTAGTAACTGTGTTTCAAGAATTTTTCTACTTAGTGAAAAATGTTAAATGTGCTGGCGGTTGCTCATAATGTCCTCTTATATTTTTAACATATGTAGGTTCTGATTTGTAGTGACATCCCTTTCTTTATTTGTAATGTTGGGATATATGTTTTCTCTGGTTTTTTTTTGATCAGTTTTCCTAAATGTTTATTAATTTGATTATTCTTTACGAAGAATCAACTTTTGGCTTTGTGGATTTTCTGTGTTCTATGGGTTTCCCCCCCATTTCGTTGATTGATGCTTTCCTCTCATTATCCTCTCTCTTGCATTTTCTTTGGGTCTAACTTGCTCTTGAGATGGATGCTTAGATTATTGATTTTTAGGCTTGCTTTATTTCTAATATATGAATACAAATTTCTTTCTAAGCACTGCTTTAGTTGCATCTCACATATTTTGATATCCTGGGTTTGTATAATCATTTAGTTCACAATATTTTCTAATTTCTATTCTGAATTCTTCTATCATCTCTGAGTAATGTAGAAGTGTGTTGTTTAATTTCCAAACATTTGGCGATATTCTAGTTATCTTTTTGTTACTGATATCTTGCTTAATTTCTCTGTGGTCTAAGGACATTCTCTGTACGATTTAAATTCTTCGAGCAACTGTGTCTATCTCGTTCATCGCTGTATCCCGGTTTCTAGAGCAGTGACTGGAACATCGTAAGTGCTTAATCAAGGGAGGTCCAGTCCTGGGCATCCACGTGGGTCACAGCAGCAATTTGATTTGCCCCCTGTGTTGCAAGTGAACCCCCAAATCTGGAGAGATGCTGCACCCGAACCTATGGCACCCCCTGGGATTTTTATTGGAATTGCATTGAAACTACAGATTGATTTGGGGGAGAATTGATATCCTTATAATTTGGAGAGAATTGATATCTTTATACTTTTACATATTCCAAGCCATAAATAGGATGTCTCTCTTCATTTATGTAACTCCTTAAAAGAGGCAATGTAATACGTAAGAGTGTGGATTCTGTAGCCAAAATTCCTGGGGTCAAGTTCCAGCTCTGTCACTCAGTCAATTTGTCACTTTGGGACAGTTTCTCATTTCCTCATCTGGAAATGGGATGACTATAATAATAGTCCCTTTCTCATAGGGGTGGTTATGAGGATTTAATAGTTACTAATTATAAAGCATTAGTACCACTTGATGTGTAGTGGGTCCTGCCCCAGTGTTTGTCACGTGAAATAAGAATTCTCCTCTAATGCTTTTCAATAGTCTTACATATTTCTCCATAAAAATCTTGCACATCTTTTGTTAGATCTATTCCTAGTTACCTCATGCTTTGATGTTATTTTGAATGACCATAGTTTTAATAGTTACATTTTCTATGGGTTTTTGCTGGTTCATGGCCATGAAATTGATTTAGTGAAATTGATTTTTATATATTGATTTTGTGTCTAGTAACCTTGCCAAATGCTTCTATTCTACTCATTTATCTGTGGATCTTTAGGACTTGCCACATAATCTTATCATCCATGAAACGGAACAGTTGTGGTTCCTCCTTATCAATGCTTATAATTTTTCTCCCACAGTCTCTCCCTTCCTCCTTTTTTCCCCTTTCCTCCTTCTGTGCCTGGCTGAGAACTTCCAGGTCGATGTGGTGATAATGTACATGCTTTTCTTGCTCCTGACCTTACAGGGCAGATTTTCAAGGAATCACCATTATGTATAATGTGAGTTTTTAAAAGCTGTCTTTTGTCAATATCCTTCTGCTTCTAGTTTGCTAAGAGTTTCTGTCATGAATGGATATTTAATCAAATACTCTTTTCAGCAGCAAGTGAGATGATTTTTCTCCTTTAATCCATTAATGTGGTGAATTACATTAATTGATGTTTTTCAAAAAAATGATAAAGCAACTTTCATTCCCAGAATAAACCCATCTTGGTCAAGATGTAGTGCATTTTTATATGCTACTGCATCTTGTTTGCTACTATTTTGTTTAGATTTTGCATCTATATTTATGAGTAGAATGGCTTGTAAAATTCTGTTCTCACACTTTTCTTGATCTGGTTTTGGCATGAAAGTTATGTTAGGTTCATAAAATGAGTGGGGTTTTTTTCTTTTTTACACTTCTCAGGAGTTTTCATAAGATTGGAATGACTTGTTTCTTGAATTTTTAGTAGAACTACTGACTTAATTTCTTTAAGACTATTCAGGTTTTTCTTCTTGAGTTAGTTTTGGTAGGGTATATTTTTCTAGGAATTTTTTCATTTCATCTAAATTTTCAAATTTTTTGGCACAGAAGTTTTCCTTAATATCATCTTATTGTAGCCTATATAATTTTGTCCACCCTTTCCATTCTTAATATTTTTGAGTTGTTACCCTCTGTTTTTTATTTGATCACTCTTCCCAGAGTTTTATTAATTTTATTAGCTTTTTCAAAAAACTAACTTTTGGCAGTATTTATCCTCTCTAGAGTTTTCTATCTTATTAATTCTCGTTCTTCATTTTTTTTCCTTCTACTTTCTTTGAGTTTAATCTGTTATTTTTTTCTTGAATTTCTTAAATTGAATGGTCAGCACATTAATTTTCAGTTTGTCTTATTTTCTAAGCATTTAAGACTATGACTTGCCTCTAAAGTATGACTTTAACTGTATTTCACAAATTTGACATGTTTTTAAGCTTTTCTAAATATTTTAAATTTTCATTATAATTTACTCTAATTTATGAGTCATTTAATGTTTTCACATCTCTTTCTTCCATGAAAGATAATCACAAGGTATAACAATTTGAGAATGAGGGTTATTTTTTTCTTTAGCACATTAAACTCATGGTTCCACGGTCCCTTAGCTTCCACAATGGCTGAAAAAAGCTGTCAGTCTAATTGTCATTTATGTGAAGTTTATATATCTTTTCTTTCTGACTGCTTTGAATATTTTTCTTTCATTCAACATTATATTTGAATTTTAATTCATGGTTGTATCTGTGGTTCATTTATTTTCACTGCTGTGAGGTATTCTATTGTCTGAATATATCATAAATTTTCTTTCTATTTTTAATGAATATTTGGGTTAGATCTTTCCCTTTTTTGAGGGAGCACTATTTTCAACAATGCTGCCACGAACGTCATTGTATATGTATATTGGAGCACATGTGCGTGAGTTTCTCTAGGTCATACACTAGGAGTTGAATTGTTGGGTCACAGATTATGAATATCCTCAATTTTACTAGATAACTCCAAGCTATTTTCCAAAACGGTTGTCCCACTAAATTTTTTATTTCCATTGTTTTCCTTAATCCATTTTTAGAAACTTTATTTGGTTCTTCAAATCTGCTTGATAATATATTCCTGTGTTCTTTACTCATACTTTAAACTTCTTTTATTTCTTTAAGTTTATACTTATACTTTTTCCCCTGATAGTTCCAATACAGAAGCTTTGCGGGTGTGATTCTTCTATCACACAGTTTCTCAGCCTTGGCACTAGGCTGACATAGTGGGCCAGGTGACTCTTTGTTGCGAGGGCTGTCCCGTGCACTGTAGGATGTTTACCAGCATCCCTGGCCTCTACCCGCTAAATGCCAGTGGCACCATTCTCCTCTCCTCCCCCAGAGGGCAAAATTACCCTGTGATGTGAACCACAAAGCTCTCTGGTTTTTCCTCTGTGGGCTCTCACTCATGGTGTCTTGTTTCCTTGTGTTTTGAGATTTTTTAAAAAATTGTAATCTCATGTTTCTCAGAACTGTATCTGTGGGAATTCTCTGATGCCTGAGTTGAAGGAATATTTTATTTTATTTTATTTTTTGAGACAGAGTCTCACTCTGTTGCCCAGGCTAGAGTGCCGTGGCGTCAGCCTAGCTCACAGCAACCTCAAACTCCTGGGCTCAAGCAATCCTCCTGCCTCAGCCTCCCGAGTAGCTGGGACTACAGGCATGTGCCACCATGCCTGGCTAATTTTTTCTATATATATTTTAGTTGTCCGTATTATTTCTTTCTATTTTAGTAGAGATGGGGTCTTGCTCTTGCTCAGGCTGGTTTCGAACTCCTGAGCTCAAACGATCCGCCTGCCTCGGCCTCCCAGAGTGCTAGGATTACAGGTGTGAGCCACCTCGCCCAGCCTAGGAATAGTTTCTTTTCCCTGAGGAATATGTTTAATTTGCTACTTCCAGGCACCTGAGGGTACTACCAGCCTAGGGTCACAAGAAAGCAAACTCTTGGCTTTCGGTTTTTGAACGATCAAGATGGAATGAATTTGGGCAAGAAACCTACACGTGGACTACCTGGTAGTACTTAAGGGCTAGTTGGGAGATGTTTTTCTTCCTTCTATTTAGTGCCAGGTTTGAGGCAGGTAGGTTGATTTATTTTTAATTTACCCTTATCCTGAATTGTAGCTTTTGGATTCCAGGTGTACGGGTTTATGCTGGGGGCGTGGTTTTCTATTAGATTCCCCACCATTGTCAAATCCTCTGTGCCTGGCAAGTTTTGTGAAAATTGGAGCTCACTGTAAATGTATATTATCAGTACAATGCTTACCTCTCTCTTTTGGTGCCCACTTTCTGATGATTTTAGGCTTCTGAATTTACCTTTCTTTTCCAGTTTATTGATGCATTTAAAAAGAGGTTTTAAATATTTTATCCAGTACTTGTTGTCTTTGCTGAGAGGATTAGCAGTAAATGACTCTGCTATACCTCATAACTGAAGCCCATAACTTTTAACAATTAATAACAATAGTGAAGCTAGTTGACAAAATTTATGGTTTGTTAGCAGTAGTACAAAAGCAGTTGGATTAACATAATTTATGGAAAAGTGCCCTCTTCTAGGCCTGTGCTAGAGGTGGGTGGATTTTGAGGATGTGAATGAAGTCCACAAGGACAGGTGTTTACAGATGGCGCCACGGTGTGTGCTTAGGACACAGCTCAGTGCAGGCTCCAGATTCACATCATTGTGATGGTTCTCGGCGTTGGTCTCAGTCATTTCATGAAAAAAAGAAAAGGGATCCAAACATTGCCCAGAGTCAGACCACACAATAGGACTTTTCAGGTTCTGGAATTTACTCAATGCTTTCTAAAATTCTAGGAAAATTGAGACTTCTTGGTAAGCATAATTCATTTTGGCTTAATAAGTTCCCTGAAATGAAGCCCCACTGATAGGGCTGGTGCCCAGTAATTTAGATACATTCTCAAGTTTACCCACAAAGCAGGTAGGAGTGCTGAAGCCAGACGGCCAGGTTCGGAGTCCAGGCTCCCCCACGTACAAGTCTTTGCCTCTTAAAACTTCTCAGTGTCTCAGTTTCATCATTCGTGAATTGGGAACAATACTAGAAATGACCCTACAGGTTTGATGTGAGGCTTGAATGAATGAGTCCATGCGAAACACCTGGAATGTGCCTAGAGCATAGGAGCACTCAACAGAGGTTAACTCCCCTCTCATTTCCTCCTCTGTGCTCTTCTTCCCTTCCTCTCTTTCCTCTTTCTCTTTTATTCACTTTCCTTTCCTTCCCTCTACCCATTGCCATTTCACTTTAACATCAATCATATATTGTGCAAGTAATATTATAGCAATATGAACGGAAGTAAGCAGTCATAATGGTGCATCCACAGTTCTGCTACTCCAGCAAATCAGATTGGTTTCATCTGTCTATATTCCCTTCCCATCTCTATGTGCCCACATCATTTTGCATAGTTGCAACCCTAATGTAGTTTTAATTGTGTAGTCTTACTTTTTAACTTAATATCAGAAGCATTTTCCATGCTCCTACATAGTCTCCATAATTATCATTTTAATGGCTGCTTAATATTCCATTGAATGACTATGCCAAGTTTTGCTTAACTGTTTCCTTTCCGTTGGACAGTTCCGGTTTTTCCCTGTTGCAGGAGTGCTGTGATATTAATGAGCACGGTCTTTGACTTCTTTCTCTTTCTTGCTCCTTCCATTCACTTTCTTTCACTCTTTTTACTTTTTAAATCTCCTCCTACCTTCTTGGCTGCAGCTCTTTCCTAGAGCAATAATTTGCCCCTAAGTGGATACAGAAATCATCTTAGTGGGACGCAGGCTTTTGAAAAGAAAAATTACTAAAAATTCGTAATAAAGTGTTCCTAAGGATATTTTTGCTATTTTTGTACCCTTAAAACAGTTAAATGATAAATCTTTTTGTTCACAAAGGTAAGAACACAGGACCAGGTAAGACCAGGCTGGAGAAGGCTCAAACCTGTGACAGGGACCCTGTTTGTAATGGGAGAAAGTGAGAAGCAATTTAAATGTGTATTGGTAGGGAGATGGGTAAACAAACCGAGATGTGTCCATGTTAGGAATATTATGTAGCATTTAAAGAGAATGTAGCACTATTTGTACCAGCTTAGATAAGACTTTTAAAAGTGAATTTAGCTGAAGACTATGTAGTTTACAATTCATGTAAAAAATAACAACAAAATCCAAACCCACATGATGGTATTCTATATTTTCTATAGATACACATGATTTGTATAAGTGTATGTATGTATATCATGTGTATATATACAAATATATATACACATATTATGCAAATATACAGAAAAATGCCTGGAAATATACACACAAACTGGTAAGCCTGGTCATCTCTGTGTTTCGGAGAAAGGGTCTGGACTTGGGGGACTGATCTGAGAGGACTTGAGCCTGAACTGCAATGGTTTCACTTTTTCATCAGGGAAAGTGTATTTACATATTACTTGTATAATAAAGAATTAATTTTAAATTTTTGCCACTGTTGTGTCCTTCTGTTTACCATTGTACACTGATCACCCCCTGATTTAGGGGCTGGACATGAATAAATGAAATGTAATAAAAGAACGTTATTAAATATGCAAATGTCCTTTTGGGAAGAGTGGGCTTTGTGCTTTTTTCACGCTGTAATATTGGTTATTTGGGACAGTGCTGCTGGGCCTGGGACAGGGGAGGACAACGCCAGCTCTTCCAGGAAATGAGGATCCCTCAAACCTGCCTCTCGGCCAGTCCTCGCCACCCGCTCCTGGCGGGTTGAAGTCGGAGGTTTTGAAGTGTGGTCTCCTGCGTTGAGCCCTGGATGGAGGACGACAGATGGGGCGGCCCAGCCCTGACGCTCAGACCGAGGGGAACAGGTGGAGGCTCCCGGGTCAGAGTGTGAATGCTGACGATTCATGAGTGGTGTAGGCGGCTGGAGTGCCCAGCTCAGGGGCAGTGACAGCTGGGCAGCATGTGGGCGGCAGAGGGAGCAGGGGCGGGGGAGGAGGAACTAGAGGGCAGCAGACAAGGAAGGGAAAGACGGGGACTTCCCCTAACCCCAGTCTGGGCAGCAGTGAGGTCAGAGGTCCTAGACTGAGCTGAAAGGCTTAGGAAGCTGCAGGGTGAGTGGACACATGCAAGAGAGGGGTCCCTGTCCTGCCCCTACGTCCTTCTTCCCCCTCCCAGCTGTCCCCTACCTAGCCCTAAGCCCGAGGCATTTGGGCCATTCCAGCAGCTGTGCCAGTCTTTGGCTCGGTGGGGGCACGGGCAGAGGAGGAAGCAGCTGCCACCCCTCCCCTTGAAGACAGGGGGTAGGAGCACAAGGAGGTGACCAGGTTGGAGAAGTCTCAAGCATGGGACAAGGACACTCCACACTTTTCTGTCCAGAACTCTTACCTGCCCACCGTACCCCTCTCCGCATTTGTCTTTAGTTAAGTGTTAGGGTAGGAAAGGTAACCACGAAAATAGTAATTATTATTAACGTTTACCGAACACTCGGTATATGCCAGGCACAGCGCTACTGATTTTATAATATGTCATTGGTTCCTCCCGACAGCCCACTAGGAAAGTATAATTTCCATTTTACAGGTGAGAAAACGGGCTTCCTGGTTAAGTAATGTGCACAATGTCACACACTAAGAAGGGACAGAAGTGAGATTTGATGCCACATTTGCTTGCCACTAGAGACCAAACTCATAACCTTTGAGGAGGATTGAATGAACGAAAGATCAGGCTCGGCGGAGACCGGCATTGCCCCAGCCAGAGATTCCTTCCGGGAACGGCGGAGGGTCTAACTCAGCCTTCCTGGCTCCCAGGGTCGAGAGCTGCTAGATGTGGCGGGGTGGGGAGTAAAGGGAGCTGGAAAGTCCTTTTCTCTGGAGATCTCTCCAGATAGGAGGGATCTCATTTCTTTGGGCTGGTTTGGGGGATTTTGCCTGGAAACAAGAAAAGAGGCAGCGCTGTGGGAACACGGCCCTTTGGACTGGGCACCAGGGGACCGGAGTCTGTCCATTCCCGCCGGGTGGCAGGCCGCGGGGCACTCCTAGGCGCCGGCCCCCTCGGCCTTGCGGCTCTACAGGTGTGTCCAGGTGCGTCCGGAGAGACGCTGAGGCCGTCTCCCTCTGCTCTGGTCCACTGTGTCACCTGAAACCTCGCGCGTGCTCCGCCAGTCGCTCAACCCTGAACCCAGACCCGGCTCCTCCGCGCGGCCGGGGAACCGTCACCGAGCGGGCGGGGCGGGAGCTGGGGCGGCGGGAGGGGGTCCGGCGCGTCCCCGCTCCTCGCCCACGCGCGGCTTCCGGCCGGCAGGGGGACCCCGAGCCCCAGCGACGGCGCTGAGCCGGGCGGCTGCTTCGGCTCGGCGGATCCTGTTGCTAGGCGATGGCGAGCCCCGCCCCCTCCGTCCCTGCCTCAGTTTCCTCCTCTGCGGAACGGGAAAATGGTTAAACGTGCTGCGCCGGCAATGCTGTGAGAGTCAAAGCGTTGCTAGACCCGCTGCTGCTTGTGCTCTTGGAGCATCTTATTCTGAACATTCGACATTCAGGAAATGTTTCTCGAGCTCTAGGCACCAGGAGCTATTTTGAGCTCTGGATGAAGTCCGTCCAACTCCTGGGCTAGGAATAGGGACCGAAATAAATAGACAAGCCAGGAACTGGAGGGCTCCTTTGTGTCCTACCTGACCAGCCAGATTGAGTGAGCGGCTTTTAATACAGGATGACCCCTCTAGCAAGCTGCCGTCTGTTCTTCCCGTCTGGAATTTAGGACTCGGGCAGGCCCACCGAGGGGGCAGGGAGCCCAGGCCGCCGGTGGCTCTCCGCCCTGACCTCAGGAGAAGGCACTTAGTGCGGACGCCGTCGCTGGCCCAGTGCTCTCTGGTGACAGGGCCTTGGGTCCAGGGAAGAGGGGAGGAGGCAGATCTGAAGGGAATTATTCTAGACTAGCACTTAGGGTGCTGCTTAAGATCAGGGAATTAGGGCCAGGCTAAGACGGGAGCTGAGGGGATGGGCCGAGCCAGGGTCCGTGGCCAAGCCTGTGTGACCAGTCCGGATTCCTCAGCGTGACGGGCGAATGCCCAGCGTTGCCACACCTGGCTGCCGTCCCCGCCCGGAGGGGCTTCAGTCAGAGAAATCGCGGTGGAGATGTGTGCGTGGGGGGCTCTCCCACAGGCTCGGGGGGTCCCCGGGGTACTGGATGGGGCCAGGGGCCATTCCATCCGAGCCAGCTCTCTGCCCAGCCAAGTGAACACCTGTTCTTCCCAAGAAGCCTCTGGTGTCAGTCTAAGCCCTCCCACCCCGGCACGGTCCACCAAGCACCTCAGTAGGGCTTCCGAGGGACGAGGTAATTGTTCATGTTGACCACGCTGCTTTTCGTTTCCTTCTGCTTCCTTCCCTGGGGTGCACTGCAAACTCCGGGGGAGGCTCTAGAAAGGGCCCCGGCATCGGCCGGCCGGGGCTCACACCGCAGTGCCAGCTCTCGGTGGTTCCAGAGCGTCCTCGGAGCCTCAGTGTCTTACTCTGTTAAAGGGGATCGTGCCAGCTTCCCAGCCAGGCAGTGGGGACCGTGCGGGAGACAATGCACCAAAGGGCCGGGCACGTGTTCTAGCTTTCTTTCCGTCTGTGTCTACCCGAGAAAAATGAAAACACGTTCTCACAAACACTTGTACGTGAATGTTCCATAACAGCATTATTCACAATAGCCTGAAAGTGAAAACAAGCCAAATGTCCATCAACTGAAGAATGGATAAACCAAGCATGCTATGTCCGTAGGAGGGAATGTTATTTAGCCATAAAAAGGAAGGCAGTACTGACACATGCTACCACTTAGGGGAACCTTAAAAACATCAGGCTAAGCGAAAGAAGCCAGTCACAAAGGGCCATATATCATATAATTACAATTATAAGAAATGTCCTGAATAGGCAAATCCATGGAGACAGAAAGTAGATTAGTGGTTGCCTAGGGCTGGGGGGGCAGGGAGGGTTGGGAAGTAACTGCTAATCGCTGCAAAGTTTTTTGGGGGGAGAGGTGATGAAAATGTCCTAAAATTAAATTATGGTGATGTTGCTCAATTCTGTAAATAACTCAAAACCATTGAATTGTACACTTTAAAAGGGTGAACTTTATAATATGTAAATTATATCTTTATAAAGCTGTCTAAAATTTTAACTTGGTGTCCTGAACTTAATCTGGCAATTCTACTTCTGTCCTTCCTTCCTTCTTTCCCCAGTCTTGGGGAAAAGTTCTTCTCTCTTTTGGAACATCCAGAAGGTATAGGGATATTTCTTTCTTGAGGGGCAAGGGTACGGACTGATGGGTGGGGAGGAATAGGGAAGGCATTAGGGAGTCCAGATACCAGCCTGCCTAGCTTCCAGCAGATGTCACACAATCTCCCTTGCCTCAGTTTCCCCTTCTGCCAAGTAAGAGGAGGAGAAGCACAGGATCACCTGCTCTCACACCCTTGCAGGTGGTGGTGTTTGAGGAGTCCAGGAAGGTGGGGCATCTGTGCTGGCTGGGATAGGGTGGGCTGGCAGGGTAGCATGAGCTCTTATGAGTTCGTCACGGGGTGGGCCTTCCAGGTGGTGGCAGGGTGGCAGGGTGGCAGGTGGATTGCCTAGAGGCACCTCTTTGGCTGTAGACAGGGCCAGAGAAACCCAGAGGTCCATGGCTGCCACCCGGTGGACTGGGGTCGAGGTGGGGGCTGGGCCATACTGCCAGAGGAAGAGGAGCTGGTGCTAGGAGCAGGCTGATTCTTTAATTGTGCAAATGGCCGCAAACCGGTGGCACGTGTGTCAGGTGGGGGAGTGCAGGAGCTTGCAGGGGACAGGTGGGGTTGACACCTCCCCTCAGGACCCAGAGGGAGCAGGGGAGGGGCTTGGAGGTGGGAGAGAGCTAGATCCTTCCAGGTCTGTGAGCATCCAGGGCTCGGCGCCCAGCCGGCTGTCATTACCTGCCTAGGTCCTTGACAGGTGGCGTCCGTTCTCAGCCTCCCTTCCCTCTGATTCATCTCTTCATTGCTACTGCATCCCTCCCTCAGGTGTGAGCATGCTCAGATCTCCCTGTCTAAAACCAACCTTTCTTTGACCCCCTCTCCTGCAGCCAACCATCCATCCATCTTTTGTTCTCTTCCCTGCCACGCTCTTTCAAAGCCTAGTCTGCACCCACGGCCTCCACGTTCCTACCTGCTCCCGAGTTAGCCTACGAGAGGTGCTCCCACTCCCACCCCTCCCCTGAAGGTTCTCTGAGGTCTCCACTCCCTTCTTGTCACCAAATCCAGCCACTTCCCCTTCAGACCCTTCATGGCTGCCCTTCAGCCCTGAGCCACTCAGCAACGCTTCCTCTTGAATCGCCTGCGAACCTGCCCCTTCCCTCCGCTGTTCCCCCTCCCGCTTACTGTGGGCACAGCCCAGCTTCTCCCCAACTTCTCCTCTGCACCCTCTCCCTGGGTGATCTCATCTCTCCCAGGGCCTGGACTCCCACCTCCATTGAGACCACCCAGCTCCGGCTCTGATCACTCATTGGCTGTTTCCAAGCCTGCCGCCCCTCCCGTTGGCCCATCCCGCCCACCATGTCTAGGAGTGGACTGCGTATCCTGCCCCTGTCCCCCAGCCATGTCCTCCTTCATCATATCCCCCTGCTAGTCTTCAGCACTCCCCAGAACCCAGCTTGAAATCCCAGAGTCAGCTTAGCCTCTCTGGTGGCCCCCGGCTGCAGCACTCCGCTGGCCAATGAGCCCAGGAGTCCTCCCATGCGACATCTCTCTCATGCAGCACCTCTGCTCCCATGGCTTCCTCTTAGGCTTAGTTTTTTATCATCTCTGACCGAGACTGCTGCTGCTCTGACAGGTCCCCCTGCTCTCACCCTCTCCTCTCGTCCCCTCTGCACAGTGTCACAGATGTCTTCCTAAAGCATCTTTCAGATCCTTCAGAAAATCCTCAAAACTCCTCGAAGCCTTCTCATTACTGCAGAGTAGACTCTGATAG
>CM052450.1:21455291-21514837 GCA_028533085.1 Varecia variegata | reverse complement strand
GATGGGAAGACCGAGCTCCATGATCTCCATCTCAGCCTGTCTCTCGCACCTTGGAAAGGATTTACCAGCTGTTGAAGCAGGAAAGGACAATAGACATCAGTTGACAGATGGGTAAACTGAGGCTGGGAGAGGAGAAGTGACTTGCCTGAGACCACACGGCCCCTGAGTGGCAGAGTAGGGCCTAGAAGGCAGCGTCCAGCTCTTCTGACACTCAGTCAAGCGCTCTCCTCACCACACCAAATGGCCCGGCTGCCCAGGAGACCTCAGCACGGACCCCCTCCCCAACTGCTGCCCCTGCAGAAGAGGACTCCGAAAAGCAGCTCTCTGGGCTGCACCTGCCTTGGCCAGTTTTGTTCTCAAACAGACCCGTCTAATCCCTCAGGAAGCCTGGCCTGGAACAGGCAGGGGAGGAAGGAGGGAGGAGAGAAGGGAAGAAGGTTTTGGGGCATTTTGCCCAGAACTGAGGAAGAAATTACCTACAGATATTATGCAAATGCACGTAGTAACACGTGAGCAACCATGGCAAGAACGGGGATGGCAGTGTGTGTGTGTGTGTGTGTGTGTCCGCAGATGCTGCTGAGGTCAGGGAGCGTGACCCCAGGCACCCACCCCTGCCCCAAACTGGGCGCGACTGGTCTTTGCAGGTTGCCCTGGCAGCTAGAAGAGCGACAGTTGGGAAGCTGAGTGAAAACTAAGAGAGAAAGCCCTGAGCCGAAACGGCTTGCGTCAAGGGCAGGGCTAAGGGGCAGGGGACCGACGCAAAGGCCGGCATGTCTGGGTGGCACGGGGAGTGGGCGTGTGGACAAGACAGTGGGGGCAGTGGCGTGAAACAGGAGGGAGAGTTTACACTTCCCAGTTTCTCCACCTGGCCTCCAGGGAAGAATTGAAATTTTGTTGTCTGAGGCACAGATTCCTTGCTCCCCCTGAAGGCAGAAATGGAAGTTGGGCTTCCTCCTCTTCTGTGGAGACTCAATGGCCCTTACCTCCCTCCTCCCGGCTACTCAGGTCTGGCCCCACCCCGCCCCCACGGTGACTCAGCGCAGACCCCAGCACAAGCAGTTTGCTCACCCCCTCTGCCCAGAGCCCCTCTTTTGAGCACCAAAGTGGGAGCAGTGCCCCCCAGAGGCCGGATTGTGGCTACATGGCACTGGGGTCCCCCAGTCTGACTCTGTTTGCACTCCCAGGGCCCTTTCCCAACACCCATGAACAAGAATTCTCAGTTTGGGGTCTCTGCGAGGCACCCATTTTTTCTGAGGGTCTGCCCAAGGGGTCCTTAGTCAACACCAATGGGCTGGCTAACCTGAAACTGCCAGGAGGCGGCCGAGAGAGGGCTCTGGGCACAGTGGAGAGTCGGGAGCCCGGGTTTCTTACTCTGGTCCTGTTAGGATTTGCCCCGTGACCTCTCAGAAGTCCCTTCCTTCCCTGAGTCTGCTTACGTATGTGACATGAGGGGCTTGGACTAGACACCTTAGGGCATAGGACGTCCTATGAAGAGGGAGAGGGAAGGAAGAAAAGGAGCACAGAGCGAAGACACTGACAGAGATCTTGGGACACTGGTCACTTCCCCCAGCCTCAGCATCCTCATCTGCAAAATGGAAATTGCTAATAGACTAAAAGGCAGCTCTGAAAGATGGATGAGAAGGGAACGTAATGACTCAGGCTGGAGCCTGCAGAGTGATGTGCGGGGACTGTGCGGAGACTGGTTTCACGGAGAGAGCAGGGCTTCGGGTTGGGGGAGGGTGCCAGGGCTACCACCTCCTGCAGCGTGAGGTCTGAGGGTGGGCATTCCGGACCCCTGCACGGGAGTCCCTGTGCTGTGACAGGGGAGGGTCCCCTGGAGGCCAGAACGGGGCTTCTAGGCACTCTGCATTTTGAAGGGAGAGAGTGGACGCAGGGAGGTGGCGCCTCTGTCCAGCCCTGAGGCTGGGTACACACACCAGACCCTTCGAAAAAGCTCACATTTTTTCTAGCTTTTCTCACCCAGTATCACTCCCTTTGTTTAGAGGAGGGGGTGGGGGAGGAGACGGAGGATGAGGAAGGAGGGGCCCGCGGGTGCTGCCGCCGCCCCCGCCCCCTCCTGGTGTGCGGAGCCGGATTGTCACTCTGCTCTCTCGCAGCGCCGGGGGCGACGGAGGCGCCGGCGCCCCAGTCGGGTCCCAGCCAGCTACCATCGCCCTGGACCCAACAGGCGGACCTTGGGTTCTCCAGGCATCCCCGGAGCCAGCGGCTGCCGAAGGCGTCGAGGTGTGGGGGCACCGGGACAGAGCAGCTCAGGTGGCTGGGAGCTCTGCCAGCTCTGGTGACCTTGGGTAAGTCTGAGCCTCGGTTTGCCCTAAAGGCTTCCCGGCGGGGGTGCAGGAGAGATCTGAAAGAAGCGACTGTAATGCCCCCTTGGGGCAGGCGACCCGCAAGGGTCCCTGACAGAGCTGGAGCGGGACCAGGGGACGGCTGAGAGCCAGGCACCGGCGACATCTCCAGTGGGTGGGCGCAGGGCAGGTGTGCGCGCACGCTGGGGAATCAGGAGCCCGCGCCCTGGCCTGATCCCGAGCTCAGTCCCCCAGACCCACATCCGCCGCCCTAGTCCCAGGTGTGGAACAGGGGCGCTACCTCTTTAAAAGCGGCCGGGGCCGAGCCTCTGCCGCACCATGTGATTGCTTGAAAGGCCGGGCTGGGCGCGCTGCGGCGGGAGCCTGGGGGACTATGAGCTGCTGCTCGGTGCCCAGAGCCCAGCCCAGCCCGGCCGACGCGGCCCGGAGCTCTGGGCGGCACCAGGTCCCGGGAAGTTTGGGCACTGGCTCTAGGACCGCCTGCCGGCCAGCGGGCGGGATGGTGAGCTCCCTGCATCCTGTTCCCAGGGCAGGGGTGGGCGGAGGCGGGCATGGGGGACCCGCGCTGTGTGTGTGCTGGGAGCTGCCTCATACCTGATAAAAGAGCCAGTGGAAGACTGCTGCTATTTTAAGTTGCTGAATGGAACCTCTGGGGATGATAAGGGGAGGGACAAAGATTAGGCAGGGAAAGGGCTGGGGACCCCTGCCAGCCTGGACAGGCGCTGGGTGTGCCAAGTGGGGCACATCTCCACAGGGCGGCGGGAGTTCCACCTCCCACGAAGGCCTCCCCATCCCAGTCTTCCCTGACCACAGGTGCCTGCCGCGTGCCCCCTGGCGCCTGTCTGCTGATGTGCCCAGCCTGTGCCCGCCATGCCGCCCTCCATCTCGGCCTTCCAGGCCGCCTACATCAGCATCGAGGTGCTCATTGCCCTGGTCTCCGTGCCTGGGAACGTGCTGGTGATCTGGGCGGTGAAGGTGAACCAGGCACTGCGGGATGCCACCTTCTGCTTCATCGTGTCACTGGCGGTGGCTGATGTGGCAGTGGGTGCCCTAGTCATCCCACTTGCCATCCTCATCAACATTGGGCCGCAGACCTACTTCCACACCTGCCTCATGGTCGCCTGCCCAGTCCTCATCCTCACCCAGAGCTCCATCCTGGCCCTGCTGGCCATTGCAGTGGACCGCTACCTCCGTGTCAAGATCCCTCTCCGGTGAGTCCACAGCAGCCGAAGGTACTCGCAGCAGCCCGAGTGGGCTGGCTTCCGGGCCATTTAGAAAGGATAAAAGTAGAGCATAAGACCCCAGGCAAGCCAGGGCCTCTCTGGGCCATTTTTCCCCAGTCCTCACTCTGCCTTCATGTCCTCTGCTCTGCAGTGGCAGAGAAGCAGGAGGGGGCTGGGTGGCTGGAGGAACATGAACCTGGCAGTGCCCAGGACCCCAGAGCTGAAGCTGCTGCAGACAGGGAACCCCAGGCTTTCTGTCGGGCCTAGGGTAGAGGTGGGGGGTTTGGAGAGGCCACCAGGATGGGGTCACAGTGAGCTCTGGGTGGGAATGAGCTGAGCTCCACTAGTCCCCAGGAAGAAGAGGGGTCAGAGCAGAGAGCTAGGGCCGGGGTGAGGACGTACTGAGGGTGGCACACCAGGGCCAGGAGTGCTGCTTCTCCAACCAGCCCCATGCAGCTTCCCAAAGGCACTCTTTAGCTCTCCTGTGCTCCAGGTATCTCTGTGCCAGCCAGCTGCAGCCTCTGGGGTTGTCCTGCTGAACCCAATGGTCTGATTACCTCTGCCCAGCTCCCACTCAGGGGATCTCTGTTGCAGGCAGGAGGAGGGAAAAACGCCGGCACCTTTTCTTAATGTTCCCGTTCTGTTGCAAAACTGTGTGCATCTCTGCTGTTCACAGTAGAGGTGCTTGTGTGGCTTCCAGGCAGCACTGGGGGGGATGGCCTGGTGGTGCAATCCTCAGTGTGGGTGTCCAGTCCACATTGGGGCTCCCTGCCCGGACCTGCCAGACCATAATATCATCACCAGGCAGTGCCTGGGCCACCAAGTGCCAATGAGTGCCTGGGCACACTGCCAGGGACTGGCCCTGCTGGGACACTTTTGTGAGGCGTGCTTGCCCCCTCTTTAAATTCTTGTCACCAGTAGAGTCCTTTCCTACTTGGGAACTCTGGGACATCTCTGGCACCTGCCATCCCCAGCGTCACTTCCCTGCCTGGGATGCAGGGCCTCTGGCTTCACTTGGCCCCTTGCCCGGGCAGGCCTAGGCACCCACGTTGCTCCCTTTGTGTTACATTTGTGCATATTTAACTTTCCAACGTCTTTTTTATGATGCACAATTTTTTCCTGTTGTTATCGTGCCCCTGTAAGGGAGGTGGAGCAGGAGCTGTAAGGGGGAAACAGATTTGGAGGGTCTCCCGAAGCTGGTTGGGGGCAAAGCCTTGATCCAATTGTCTGCCTTCCTTCCGAACTCCCCATTCCCAGCGCCCTGACGCTGGGCCCGCTGCCCTGTCCATCTCCCTCACAACCTGCAGGCTTCCCAGCGAAGGGGGCCGGGAGGGGATGCAGCCAGAGCCCCGCAGGCTCAGCCGTGAGGGGCCTGCGTGATGCCCTCAGTCCAGCTTGCTGCTGGGCCGTGCTCTCAACGCAGGAGAAGGGCTGGCATCCCAGCCAGACCATTACAACCCAGTGCGGCCACACTGGAAACTCACACAGATGTGTATGTGTAGAAGGCTGCTCCGGGTCTGTCTGCTGACTGGGTGCCAAGGCAAGCCAAAGGCCCCATCCCGCTGTGACAGAGGTCGTGGCCACAGAACGTGCCCCGCTTGCCCTGGGGGGCTGTGGGGACTGCAGGCTTGTTCCTTTAGGAGGCAGCTGCCGTTGCCTTGGCGCTGGGGTCTTGAGGAGCTGTCCTCTGAGGGCCGAGGCAGGGGCCTGCACGGAGGCTCCCACAGGCCCGGGTTCAAATCCTTGCTTTGAATGTCTAGCTGTGTGACCTGGGGAAAGTCACTTATTTAATCTCTTTGAGCTTTAATTTCCTCATCTATAAAAGGGGACATTAATAGTAGTGTCTACTTCCTACTGGAAGAACATAAGGAACTTACACACACGAAGTGCTTAGCATCATGCCTAACGTATCATATGCAAGCCGTAAGTGGTAGGTCTCTGTAGTTTTATTATCACTGCTAACATATTGCTCCAAGTGGGCCTGGGTGGGCCAGCCCTTGCCCCCTCCCCACGCTGGTGCTCTTATATGGCAACACACACACATTTCCAAGGAGGTGTCAAAGCTCTGTTAAGTTATATCTACATGTGTTTCTTCTCCTCTGGTGGATTGTCAGCGCCCAAGGGCAGTGACCTGGGCAGTGACCACATCTTGTCTGTTTCTGCAAATTCTCCAGAATGCCCAGCTCAGTGTCTGGCACGTTGCAGATACGCAGTAAATGCTGATTGAATTGGCCAAGTTTCCAGAGCACACACAGTTGGGGCTCAGGCAGGCCTTCCAGATGTCTAACCTCTAACCTTCTTGCTGCAGACTAGACCTGCCCACCTTCTACCTCAGGGTGCTGGCCATAGCTGCCCCCACCCGCTCAGCACGGTTCCTTCACAGCCACCACCAGCAGTGACTGGGAGCGGAGCCTAGGAGAGGAGCCTTTGTCCTGAGTTAGGGAAGGGCTGCCGGGGCCTAGGTCCTCAAGCACGGATCCTGGCCGAGGTATTGGGCCCCTCTGGGCCCTGTCACTGCCCAGGCCCCTGCAGGAAGAACAGCCTGCTCTGCTGCCCTCTGGGCAGCTGGAGTCAGCAGGCTGCTGGGGCTATCAGAGGTCTCGGCCAGAGGTCCCCAGGTGCGGCTCGCTGCCCTGTCACACCAGTCAAAGGTACCTGGGAGTCGTGCTGAGCGAGCATCGGTGAGGCGTGTCTGGGGCACCTGGATACAGGAGTCAGCTGGCCCCTCACTGAGCGAGGCATGGCTTGGTCAGTCAAACACAAATGTTATGTCTTTCTACTTGGCGGAAAGCCAAGAGAGAAAAGAGAGTCACATCATATAGTGTGATCCAGTTACACATTTTTTAAAAAAAGCTCAAATTGTTGGTTCATCAATAACCTGTGGCCATTTACATGTAGTTTGCATGTTATTTGCATAGCACCTCCACATGCTTGGTAATTGATACCCTATTGCCCTCAGCTCCTAGTTCTAGGGAATCTCACCACCGCCTCACCCAAGGCTTTCTCGGTGGCACTCTGTGGTAATTCGGTGCCTATTCCAGGGGGCTGTTTGCAGGAAAGAGGGCTAACGGGGGGCTCCCTGACCAAAGCCTTCTGGGGGCAGGAGACCCCAGCAAGGGGCTGTCTGTGGCCAGACGGGTTGGAGTAGAGCGAAGGGGGTGGTGGGTGTTTGCGAGTCAGATTGACCTGAGTTTGACCCTTGCTCTGCTACTAAATCGCTCTGCAACCTTAGACAAGTTTTTCAACCTCTCTGAGCCTTTGCTCCCTGCCATCTGTTAAATGCAGGGGTTGGATTTCAGGTCTCTGAGGTTCCTGTTGGCTCTAACTCTCCATGGTTCTTCCTTATCCTGACTCCTGCCAGGGCTGTGTCCAGATCCTAGGCAGCTCTTATTGTGTTGTGTTTTTCCGCTGCTGGCGAGTGTGTGCTGTGTACAATGCTGTGTTTTATACACACACACACATCTTATTTCATGTTCATAGGCTCTCACTAGTAGAGATTATTGTTCTCTGCATTCTAGACACAGCTCTTTAGATAAACTTTGTTCTGAGGCCTCGGGAGGGTCAGTAACTTGCCCAAGCGGCTTGTCTGGAGCAAAGGCAGGATTTGAACCCAGGCCTAACAGATGCAGTAAGCCCATGTGCATCTTGCGTCAGCCCAAGACGCTGTAGGGTTTATGGAGGAGTTTCCTCAGAGCTGTCAGTGGGGTGATTTTTCTCCTCTGATCTTTGCCGATGGCCCCTGCACTCAGCTCAGCCCACACTCGCCAGCCCGCCCTCCCTCCCACCTTCACTCCAATGGGCAGCTGAGCCCCTGGCAGCCCTGCCTCTGTCCACAGCTGGAAGGTTGCCCAGCTGGGCTGCTGACCCAGGGTGGCACAGCAGGGAGGGCGAGGGGGCTGGGCTGCCTGGCATGCTAGGCTAGAGCTTGGGCAGCAAAGAACATCTGGTAGACTAGGGCGTGTTAGCTTGGGGGCATCCACTTGGCCCTCCCACTCTGGCTAGCCTGGGCCCTTCATGACAACTAAAGTGCTTCGTGTGCTGTCACGCCCCAGCAGGTGACCGTCTGTGGCCTCTGGGTCCCAGAACAGTTGCTCTCAGGCTGTGCCATCTGCTTTTGGGACAGGTAGGCCGTCTCCAGACCTTCTGGCTAAGGAGGGATGAGTCACAGGCCTGGGGTGTCTGAGAGGGAAGAGGAGTCCAAGGAAGCCCCAAAGCCCAGCCTCTCGGACTTGCGGACTGACGAGGAAACCGAGGCCCAGGGAGTTGACAAGCTGGGGTTCTTTCCTCCTCCCAGTGTTGCTCCCCTGCCTCTGATGTGAACGGCTAGAGCAGAAGAGCTCTTAGCAGTCATCTGCTCCTCAAGGAACAGAAAGGAAAAACGCAGCTTCAACGAGTGAAGTCAGCAAGTCCGTGGCAGGCTTGGGGGGGTGAGAGGCAGGGCAATCGCTTTGTGATTGAAAAGCGCATTTCCCTGAAGGGGGGTGCCTGCAGGCGGGTCGTGCTAAGGACTGTGCCGCGCCAGGGGGACAGGGACTTTAGTTGAAGAGGCATCTGGATTTGTGTGAAAGCTTCCCCCAGCTGGCGTTGGGATGGCCTCCCGGAAGTCGCCGAGTGCTTGAGGGGCGGCCTGCTGGGGTGTCCGCGCTGCTTGGGAGCCGGGGACGCCAGGTGCCCTCTGGAGAACCCTGCAGCCCAGGGGTCCCGGGGTGCAGCTGTAGGGGACACTCGATATTTATTTCTGAGCATAAATGCAATCCATGTTGATTGTGATAAACATAAGAAAGAATAAAGATGATAAAATCACCAGTAATTCTACCACCTACAGAGAACTACAGCTAACATTTTGGTGTTCCAGAAAATTTTTCCACTCGTACACACACATATATAGATATATTATTTTTACATATTGAGAACATCTATATATAATGGTTTTATATCCCATTTTATTCACTTAACGTTACATTGTGAGCATTTCCCTGCGTCAACTAAAATTATTTTGTCAGGGTTTTTATGATGGTGTGATGTCGTATTGTATCATGACTCATCTCTTAGGTCGCAGCTAAAACAGCCCCTCCTTAGGGGGCCTTCCCAGAGCCCCTCCCCACCCGGGGCAGGTTATCTTCCTCTGTTAGGGACTCAGGTGGGATCTACTTCTCCTTCCACGTCCGTCACTCAGGCGGTTTCCTGTGTGATGTCCCTCTTTCTGGGCGTGGTAAGTGCCCACAGGGCAGGACCATGTCTGCTTAGGTACCGTGCTGCCCCATGCCTGGTGCAGAGCAGACGTGCAGAGTGGACAAGGTGTAAACATTTTTGAATAAATGGATATTTAGATATCATTTAATTATTCATTCTTACATTGTTGGCTATTTAGATTGTTACTGATTTTTTATTATTACCAAAAACGCTTTAATGATTCACATAGTAGAGTCAGAGCCAAGTTTGGAACCCTGGGTTGTGCCTCCTGGTACACAGCACAGTCCCTACCTATAAGGATTTTCTTGTGAGGTTAAATATTTCCCAGCTCCCTTACTCGAACCCTCCCCTGCCCCTGCCCAGTGTCACCCGCACTGCGAATCTCCGAATCTCCAGCGAGTGCTTGGCCCATCTGCCCTTCTGGGCTAGGCAGGGCGGGGCTGGGTGGCCCCGGGTCTAGTTCTTACTGCCTGACCTCCATTCCCTGAGGCCCGGGCGTGCTGTTCCTTTGCCTCTTGGTGAGGAGATTAGTCTCCAGGGTAGAGGCTTGGAGCGTGATGCTTCTTGGTTGGCCTCATTCGGCAGGTGGGCTCCCATGCACAGAGCAGAGAGAGAGGAGCGGAGAGACACACCGCTCCTTGGGCTGTATAACTCCCTCCCTGAACCTCAGCTTCTCAGTCGAGCCCCGAGGAGTCTGCCAGCTGCTATGGTGCAAGGAAAAGTCTGGTCGGTGGTGGGGGGGTGGGAAATGGAAGGGGAGGCCGGTGGGTGGGGCTTGGCATCCATGTCCCCTTGGAAATACTGGCTTGAAGGTGGGCAGGGACATGGGGCAGCTGGCAAGGGGCTTCCCTGACCCCGGATGAGGGGAGATGGGGGCATCTTTTTCTGTCTTTCTCCTTACCCCGGCAGTTTATTCCCCAGCAGGACTACAGAGAGTGCGGAGTGGGGGTGACATCCATTTATCTATCTCATAAACACGCACTGAGCACCTGCTACGTGCCAGGCACTTTGCCAGGCCTGGGGACACAGAGATGGCAGGCTGCTCTCGTCTCTACTCTGTCTGGGGGCTCTTAGTCATTCTGGAGATTACGGATTCCTACAGAGCAAGGTGGCCAAGGAGAAAGTCGCACCCCTGCCTGTGGCGCCCGAGAGTGGGCACGGTAGGAGACTGGCGCCGACTCCTCCTTGCAGTGCTGGGCCGGGAGCTGCACCCCGCGCCCCACTCGCTCTGCAGCCTGCAGCGTGGGCGAGGGGCCCTCAGGACTGTCCTCCTGCCACCGTTCCTAGAACTCTGCGCTTTGGGAGAGGAGGGCAGCTGGTCACCCTGGCTTGTCCCCATACAGGGCCCTGATAGAGATAGATCTACTCATTCGTGCATTCATTCAACACATACTGATTGAGCGCCTCATGCGAGCCAGGCTCTGTTGGAGATACTTGGAATATAGTCATTAACAAAGCAGAGATCCTCGTGGAGCCTGAAGTCTAATGAATTGGAGGACAGACGCTAACTAATGAACGCAATGCCTAAATTACGTAGCGTGTTAGAAGGTGAAATGTGCGGTCAGAGATAACGGGCCACGTACATATGGCCCTTGGGAGGACACTGGTTTTTACTCTGAGGGAAATGGGGAGCCATGGCAGGGTTTAGAGCAGAGGTGATCCGACTTAGGCTTTAATGCATCATGCTGCCTGCTGTGCTGAGGATGTGCTTCGGGGCGGGGTGCACGCAGGGGACTGGTTAGGAGCTATTGCAGTGATTCAGGTGAGAGAAGGAGGAGGTGGCTTGAATCTGAGCGACAGCAGAGGAGGTGATGAGGAGTCGTTCATTCTGGATCTGAATTTTTAAATTTTAACTTTTTATGTCATTGTTATTGAGGTAAAAGTTTTGTACAATACAGTGCATAAATCTTAAGTGTATGACTCAATACATTTTTGCATGTGTATATACCACCACCCAAATCAATATTTAGGACATTCTCAGCATCCCACGAGGCATCCCGTGTGCCCCTCTGGTCAATGTCCTACGAACGGTACCCGCTATCTTCACCTTCACCCCTATAGATTGGTTCTGCTTGTTCTTGGACTTTTATAAATGGATTCAAGCTCTTTGTACCTTTGTGTCTGGCTTCTGAAGCCCAGAGCTCTGGCTCAGTTTCATCCCTGTTCACTGAGTAGGCTTTTCCCCCTCATTGTTGATAAAATTCCATTGTAGGAATGTCCCATGCTTCGTTTAAATTCATGATATATTTTGGAGAAAGAGCCACAGAATTTGCTTATGGGTTGGATGTGGGAATTTTCCTATAGGTTGGATGTGAGAAAGAGGAGTCAATTATGGCCAAACTTTCAGTCCTAAGTGGCCGGGGGGATGGGGTTGGCACATCCGAGGCGAGAAAGGCTGCGGGTGGTGCAGGCTGCAGAAGCCACAGGAATTCGGATTTAGACACGCTGACTGGGGCGTGTCTGACAGATGCCTCCGTGGGACGTGGATACGCGCGGATGGAGTTCAGGGGAGAGGCCTGGGCTGGGGAGGGAAACGTAAGAGCCGTGGTATGTAGGCGGGCTTAGATCCATGGGCTGGATGAGGTCCCCAAGAATGACAGTACAGATAAAGAAGAGAGGAGGACCAAGGACGGAGCACTGAGAAGCGGGGAGAGGAGAAGGCCCCAGCACAGGAGACGGAAGGAGAACCCCAGATGTGGGAAGAAAACCCAGAGCCCAAACTGTGGCGTTCTGGAAGCCAAGGGCAGAAAATCCATCATGGAGGGTCAAGAGATGGGCTGTTTCAAATGCTGCCAATGGATGACTTGAGATGAGGACTGAGAATTGCCACTGGATTTAGCAAGGCCATTGGTGACCTTGGCAAGGGCAATGTGGATGGAGCAGGCGGGGCGGGGCAGAAAGTCTGGCCCGAGAAGGCTCAAGAGAGAAGGGGGTGGGATTGGAGGCAGCTGGCATAGGGTGCGCTTGAGGAATTTTGTTGCAGAGAGAGCCCAGTAATGGGGCGGTAGCTGTCAGGAGCAGCGGACAAGGCATTTTGCTTTGTGTTGTTTTCCAAGCCAGGAGGGGTTGGTATGTTTGTGTGCTGACGGAAAGGGTCCCATAGAGAGCAAACTGCTCGCGATGGAACAGAGGAGAGAATTTCTGGAGTGATCTCCTTGTTCAGGCAAGCGGGGCCTAAGTGGAGGTTGGCTGAGACAGGATCCTGGAGGTGCTTCCACGGTAACAGGCGGAGTCTGTGGGGGCAGAGGCTGGGAGGTGACGTTCTCCTCTGATTGTTTCGATTTCCTTCGTGGAGGGGGAGGCAAGGTCAGAGCTGAGCGTGAGGATGGAGGGGGAGGTGCTGGGAGAGTAGCAGGTGCAAAATGGTTTTCTAGCAAGTGGGACAGTGGCCAGACTCGGGAAATCTAGTGTCACTGACGGCAGCAGGAAGGGCCCACCTGAAGTTCACGGTGATGAATTTGAAGTGAGACCCGGCAGCGTGGCTGTGTGTTTGTCCCCAGCCACGTTCAGCTACACGGGCACAGGCGTGGAGGGGGCAGAGAGTTCACTCCTTCATTAATTCAGAAGCGCCAGATTCCTGATAAGGTGAAGTATCTTATCACGGTCAAGGAGTTGGCCCTGGTCCTGCCCTCGTGGGACTGAGACCAGCAGGGAGAGAGAGCTGGTAGACATGTGAACAACCAGGTAGCTACAACTGTAATTTTAAGAATTCGAGGAATGGAGCCATCCTGGGATGCTCTGTGGCAGGCCCTAGCTGGCTTCTCCAAAGCCCCGTGTTAATGTCCAGAGAGACCCCCAAGGGCCCGAGGACGTAGGTAAGGCCGTGTGGGCGTGTGGTTCCTGGCTGAGAGTTTGCATCTTATTCTCAGTGCACTATGAAGCTCTGATTGGTTTAAGCAGGGAATGACATAATTCAAATTACATTTTAAAAAGGTCAAAAGTCCTTAACAAAATATAATATTAGCAAATCAAATCCAGGGATATAAAAAGGATAATATATCACCACCAAAAAGGATTTATTCCATGTATGCAAGGGTGGTTTAACATTTGTAAAAAGTCAATCATTGTACTTTGCCACATTGGCACAAGAAGGCCACTGTGCCTGCCGCCTGGAGGGTGCATTAGAGCAGGGAGGACGGGGAGCCCGGTCAGGATGGGGCAGGCGGGGGGCATGGACAGAACTGGGAAGATCGCCTGCATGTCCGAGTTAGAACCAGCCGGAAGTGTGCTGGACACACAGTGTGGGAGAAGGAATCAGATGTGACTCCCCAGGGCCTCTGGGAGGATGGTGGGGCTGTTTCTGGAGATCGGGAAGGGTGCAGGAGGAAGAAATCGGGCCGTGGTTTGGGTCCTTTTAGGTACTCAGGTGGCCGTGCTGTGGGCCCCTTCTTGCCTCGCACAGCCTGGGGAAGGGGCTCGAGCATCCAGTGAGCCAGACGTTCCCGGCGCCTCCAGCTACAGCCTCTGCTCTTTTCCGACCTTCCTTCTCAGGAGGCCACTGGCTTTCTAGGCTGAGACCACAGCGGTAAGAACATGTGGCTCCCCTAAATCTTCCAGAGGGGACAACAGAGTCGGGGTTCTTCTCTTTGGCCAGGCTCCGATCAGAATGGGACACAGTGGCTTCTGGGACAGCTAAGTCCCCCCACTCCAACCCCAGGTCTCTGCCCATCCTGGGTAACCATGGATACTACGTGCCCTCCAGGGCCTCCTTTCTCACCGCCATTGCTGGGCCCTCCCCAGTGGTCTCTGTCATGGGCGTGTTGACACCTGCACAGCATTTGTCCTCGGCGACCCCCCAACCATCAGGGTCCTCTCATGGCTGCTGTAGACACCGAGTGGCCAGTCTCAGCCGAAGCAGAGAGGATGGTCAGTCTGTATGCAGGCCGTCACAGTGCCAGCACCAGCCCAGCCCTGATGGCAGAGCAGGCAGGCTGGGGCGCCCTGAGGCTGGCATGGGGGCATGCTGTGTCCCAGTCACCCTGGCCTACTCACGGCAGTCTCATCGGCTCTTCCATGCAGAAACCGTCTCTTCTGCCGCGTGCAGCAGGGAACGTGGTGCACTGCGCTTGGCAGGGTTGGCGTGGGCGCGGGGAGCCAGACCTGCCGCTCTCACGTGCAGCCTGCTCTCGGGGCTGCGCACGGGCTTCCAGTTCTCAGCCCCCCACACCGGGGAGCACAGGCAGGAGCTGGCTCTCAGTTCTTGTTTTTCCTATACCGACAAATCGAGGGCTGCGATGCATACCCACCCTGCTGGAACGGCAACTCACCAGCGACTCTCTCGGGGGCAGGAGCGGGGAAGGTCTGTTTGAGAAAAGCTCCTCTAATCCATGTTTTTAAGGATCCTCTCTGAAGGGCATCTCCCTCCCCACCCTTTACAGAGACACACGAGTGAGATGAAGGGTAAGAGCAGTCTCCCTAGGCAGACAGACTTGCATAAAAATCCCAGCTCATGCCTTAGAGCTGTGTTATCTTGGATAAATTGCTTAACCTTTCTGAGTTTCCATTTCCTCTTCTGTGAGTCAGGCTTCTTAATACCTCCTTCCTAGGATTGTTGTGAGGCTTAGACATAATGTATGTTAAGGGGCTGGCACATAGTAGGCACTCTGTAAATGTGGGCTGCTACTATTCTTATATAATCCGAAGCTTGTTTTCCTTTTACCACTTGATGTCATGTGACTGCTGTGATTCTTGTGGGTTCAGGTCAGTGTCAGTGAGTTGCGCTACGAGGGCGGGGCATGGTTCTACCCGACGGTCTGGCTCACTGTGGCCAGCACCTAACGTGTCTGGTTGGCGCTTAGTAGGTGTCTTAATCAGTGTCTGTGGAGTGAAGGAATGCGGGAGTGCTCAAATGGAGGAAGGAAACCTTAGTGGGGAAGGTTGAGTACCAGGTTGGGAGGAACCTGGATATTCCAGGTTCACCTGCAGAGGGCAAAGGCAGGTAATGGAGAAAGGAGGGTTGGTTGCTTAATTAAACATTCCCAAGATCCAGAGGGTGGGGGCACAGAGAGGGGCAGGGCTCACCCGAGCTTGCCCGGCAAGCTAAGGGGTGAGTATCCCGGTCTCCTGACTCAGCTCAGCTCCCCGCTGTCCCCACACTGCCTGTCTGTGTGAGGGAAGGGCGCTGACGACGCCTCTGCTTCCAGACTGAGAATAGCTCATCCCGAGCCCTGTCCTCCTGCGGGCCTCGTCCCGTGCAGCTCCTGGTGTGGAGCTGGCATCCGAGGGAGCTGAAGCAAGGGCTCCCCTGGGGGCTGACGGCTCCGCAAACTGGCTCTGGGGAGGAAACACTGAAGTGTGTTTGGGGACGCAGCAGACTGTGCCGAGCAGACACACCTGCCGCCGTGCCCCGTCCGCTGTAAACACAACACCCCCCACCCCCACGTTCTGGTCTCCTGGGGCCGTGACTGGGAGAGCTGACAGAGCTGCCTCGATGACAACGATGCAAACCACATGCAGAGTGGCCGTGTCAGGCCCCAGGGGCTGATGACAGCCTAGAATGAGGAGTGTTGTCTTAGTCCAGCTTCTGTTGCTATAAAAGAGTACTAGAGACTGGGTAATTTATGAAGAAAAGAAGTTTATTTAGCTTGTGGCTCTGGAGGCTGGGAAGTCCAAGAGCACGGCACTGGCACGTGGTGAGGGCCTTCCTGCTGCGCCATGACTTGGTGGAGGGCATGGAGTCAGCTCAGGTCGCTCTTCCTCTTCATATAAAGCCACCAGTGCCGTCATAGGGACCCCACCTTGATGACCTCATCTAATCCTAACTGCCTCCCAAAGGCCCTACCTCCAAACACCATCAACATATGAATTTGGGGATTAAGTTTCCAACACATGAAATTTAGGGGACATATTCAAACCATAGCAGGTGTGAAGGCATGAAGTCCTCCCCCTTTAATCATGACAGGAGGCCACAGTGGCTTCAGGTTCTTTGTGGGTTGTGTGTATTCACACATGCATACGTGTGTGTGTGTGTGTGTGTGTGTGTGTGTGTAAGGGGTTATAGCTTTTTATTTTTAAGTCAAACCCTCATATTCTGGGCTTCCAGACCTTGCATTCCACTCTACTTGCTCACTTCTGTGCCCTCCCCCATCTCAGTCCCTCGTTCTCCGTGGTCCAGACAAAGGTTCCAGCGGCGCTGATCCGTTTCCTGTTTGTGCCCTTTCCAGCCGTCACCTCGCCACCCCCCACTCATTAATCCTCCTTGACGTAGAACATAGTTTACATGTTCAAGTCAACAACCGTTTTGTGACAGCACAAGCCTGTCTGCAAGGGCACAGACCCGCAGTCGCGTGGGGAGGCTAAGTTTCCAGCTGCCACCGTGGAGGGAGGCCGGCAGGCCCGGCCACACCCAGGCGCACGGGGCAGGACCACTCCCCCAGCCTGGGGGCTCAGCCCCATCCCACCTTCCACCTTACCCAAGTCTCACTGTCCTTGTCTCCTGCTGTCACTTCTTAACCTGTCTAGGCCTCGGGGTTGTGGAGAATGATAAAAGAAAGGGACTTGACATTGAGACCACCTCCTACACACACACACACACACACACACACACACCCCCAGAAAGCTGTTCCCTTCTCTTGTCTCATTCCTATTCATTTTTTGTTTTTTTGAGACAGAGTCTCACTCTGTTGCCTGGGCTAGAGTGCCATGGCATTAGCCTCGCTCACAGCAACCTCAAACTCCTGGTCTCAACCGATCCTCCTGCCTCAGCCTCCCGAGTAGCTGGTGCATGCCACCACACCTGGCTAATTTTTCTATTTTTAGTAGAGACAGGGTCTTGCTCTTGCTCAGGCTGGTCTCGAACTCCTGACCTCAAGCTATCCTCCACTTCGGCCTCCCAGAGTGCTAGAATTATAGGCATGAGCCACCATGCCCGGCCTCCTACTCATTCTGTATCACTAGGCTCAGATGACACCTCCTCCAGGAAGCCCCCTTTGGTTTGCCCGCATGTTCCCACAGCTCCCTGCACTCCCGATTAACATAGCCCTTATCAGTTTGGACTGGCCTGCGCAGAGTGTGCAGGTGGGGTGCAAGCCCATTCATCTCTATATCCACAGCAGTGGGTAGCTTCTGCCCGTTTTTGGTATCCAATGAATCACTGAATGATTAGTAACAGGAATGACTCTGAGCACCGGGGTTGCCAGGCCCTGTGCTACGTACTTTATATGGAAAATCTTATTTAAATCCTTGCACAGTTTTGAGGATAGGCACTAATAGGGTTTCGTACGAATGGTATACTCTATCCCAGCTTCCCACGTGAGGAAGCTGAGGCTCCGAGAGATTAAACAACCTGCTAACAGTCGCACAGCTGCTGAGTGGAGCCGGAATTGCTGAATGAATAATTGAGGGGATGAGTGAAAAGACCTGTGTTTGAGTCTTGCCTCCAACGCTGACCGCAGGGTGACCTTGAGTAAATCACTTGCGTCTTTGGGTCTCAGTCTCCACATTTGTAGAACAGGCATCAATCCAGTCTCTACCGCAGAGCTGTCTGTGATGCTCTTGGATGGCGAGGGGGATGGCTTCACTGTCCAGGGGTGAGTTGGCTCTGGGGGCACGTGTTGGGGGGTGCCCCGGCAGGAGGAGTGGGGCCTAGAGGACAGCCACCCCCTGCCTGTGCAGCCTCGGCTGTGGGAGGAGACACAAGTCACACTCAACTCATGTGCAGGGGCCCTGGCACTGCCCCTGTCCTCGGGGCAGCTGGGAGAGGACTGATCCCCCAGTCTGCCCAGCACAGAGGGAGACCTGGGGCTGGGGAGCCGGAGGCCCGAGCTCCGCCGGGGCTGCCATGTGCCCCCGACCCGCTCTGACCCGCACCCTCCTAGGGGTCCCCGCCTGACTTCTCAGGGCTGCTGCCTGCAAGGGTGAGGTGAGTGCTGTGCGCAGGTCTGACGGAAACGGGGGTGCCAAGAGGCACGGAGCGCAAGGGCTTCCTCAGAGCCGGACACAGCCTGGGCTTTGGAGTCAGGCTGGCCGAGCTGGGCTCCCAGTCCCGGCTCTGCCACTTACTTGCTCTGTGCCCTTGGCTGTTCCTACATCTGTGAAACGGAAATAACAATCCATACCTCATGCGAGAATTGCACGTGAAGACAGAGGTGTAACCCGACATCTCTCTCCAGTATCATGGGGCTCATTCCTCTTTCCTGCTGTTTGGAGCGGGGGTGGAGGATGGCTGGATAGTGGCGTGCGTGTCTGTCTGTCTCTGCTGCGGTTGGGGTGGACGGTGTGGCTCGAGGACTTTCTTTATGAGCATGCCACGGCCTGGAGCTGGTGAGCTTGACCTTGGGGAAGTGGCTGTGGCAGGGCTGGGGTGTATGAAGGCCACGCACAGATGAGGGTATGCTCTGCTGTGGTTCTGGGCACAGCACGTGGGGCATGTGCCTCTGGAATGTCGGATGTGCACCTCCCCTCCTGTTTGAGCTCCTCTAGGAGCCCAGGGGGCTGCCTGGCACCAGAATGTCCCGGGGAAGGAAAACTCACAGTCTGGTGGGGACGGAGTGCCTACAGGTTGAATGTCTCCTCACTGTCAGGGGCAGCACTGGGTGACTTCCGTGGTAGCATATTTAATTTTATTTGGTCCTGCAAGGCTGGTATCAACCCCACTTTACAAATACATAGAGAACAGAGAAGTTAGGTATCTTGAAAGTTGTTACCCAGCTAGCGAGTAGCAAAACTGGGATTTGAGTATGTGTCTGCCAGATACCAAAGGGAATGCTCTTTGTGACATAGTCCATTCTCCTTGCCACTGTCCTCTGGGATTTTCAGAGTGAAGAATCACAGCTCCTGTCCTCAGGGAGCTTCTAGGCTGAGGGGGAGACATACTGCAAGATCTTGCAGATAAGAGAACTCGGCACCAGCCGAGCTGAGAGGGCTGAGGTTTCCGGGATGGAGACAGCTGGTGGCCTGGGTTCTTTCAGGTCCCTCCTGCCTCTCTGCAGCCCGGAGCCTGCGTGTGCTCATGTGCGCGGCTGCCTCAGTCGCAAGCGCAGGGAAGCTAAATCAGGAGGTGTTGCTAGCATCACGGTAGCAGAAATAATCCCACGTGGTCCACGGAGGTGACAGTGGTGGAGGTGGGCTGGAGATGCAGTCCAGCAGGCCCTGCTGGGGCGGGGCACTGCAAGGGGCCCAGAAAGACCCCCTCTGCCACAGTTCCCACAGGTAGAGTGCTTCCTGCAAGGAGCACTGGGCCCAGAGGCAGAGGAGACTAGGTTCAGTCTCAGGTCAAACACTAACCTGCCACACTGTAGCTTTGGGCACGCACTGAACTTCCCTGGGCCTCAGTTTTCCCACCTGTAAAGTGGCAACAACAGAACCTGCTCTTCCTGGTTCACAGGCTGTTGTGTGCCTGAAATAGGATCATTGGTTTGGAAGGGCTTCGCCAGGGGTGCTGGGACGCCCCACCATTGTTTTGCTGACGTAGGGAGCCTCTTGCCCCCTCTCTTCTCACATCCTGGTCCCTGGCCTTTTCTCTCCCCACGGCAGGGGGGGAGGTGGCTACCTATTAAGACAAACTGGTCACACTGGTGGGGCTTTGCGTTCTATTTCCTGCATGATCCAAGACAAAGCCTTTTTTCTCTGGGCTTCCTCAGGCAACCTCTTCCCCAAACAAGAGTGGGAAGAGCTACTTTTGTGCCAGATACTAGGCCGAGTGCCAGTGGGCCTTGCGACTCAAAGCTTAGTGAGGGACCTGCAGCCTTGGCGTCTCTGGGAGCTGGCCAGGCGTGCAGGGTCTCAGGCCCACCCCAGACTTGCTGACTCATCACCTGTGTTTTAAACGGATGCCAGGTGATTCATGCACATTACAGTTTGAGAAGCTCAGACAGTAAGGGATGCAGGGAAAGGTAAGTCCTCAAATTCCTCACAGCCTCCTGGGATAGTCAGTGCAGGAGACACAAAACACCAGCTTTAAAATCCACCCTCTCAGCAATTCTGAAAGCTGGATTTGCTCATTCCACAATGTATACATGGTATCAAAGCATCGCATCGTATTCCATAAATTTACACAATTATTATTTGTCAATTAAAATAAATATTTTTTAAAAGCCCAGGAAACAAATTAAAAAAAAAAAAATACCAGCTTTGGAGGAGCCGGCTTGGGTTGCAATTCCAATTCCAGTCACTAGCTGTATGACCTTGGGCAAGTCACCCAGGCTCACCTGTGCAGGTGGACACTGTCCTCCTAGGATGGTAGTGACAGACGCACAGGCATGTAAAGCTCAATGCCAAATGGTGACTCTGGAATCCCTGGAAGGTGGGCTGGGCAGATGTCAGCTCCACGGCACAGATGAAGAGACTAAGGTTCTAAGCGGTAATGGGACTCACTAGCACGGCAGGTCTGAGTTTGATTCAAATCCAGCCCTCTAATCCCTGTCAAAAGCCTGGGTTTTTGCCCTGAGCCTGGCCTCCCAGCCAACCAGTGTGCTCTGCTGGAGACAGTGGCCGGCGCCAGCTGTGGAGGTCGGGAGGGGAGGGAGAGGTGTGGGTGGTCCGGCCTTTGTAGGACTTGCAAGTTGGAGGCCCTCGGCTGGACCTTCCAAGTGGCCCAGATTGTGAGTGTTTCTATCAGCTGGGGGAGGGAAGCCACTCTGGTGCCCCCCACCCCATGTGTCCCTGCTGCTACTGCTCTTGTGTCTGCCCCTCGACCATGGCTGTAGTGCGGGTCCTACCTGCTTCTTGCCTGGTCGAGTTCCCCAAGACCCATGGCTGCTGGCTGTCTGCATTTTCTTTTTCCAGCTCTGAGCATAGCACTTTGAAGTTTTCGTGAATGGTGGATGGGAAAAAAAAAGGCTTTGACTGAATAAGCTTCTTCCTCCCCCACACACATCATAATGCGAGTTCCCCCATCCAGGGTCGTGGCTGATGGGAGTGATTTATAGGGCTTTGCAGAAGTGGAAGAAGTGACTGAAAATGAGTTTATTGATCAACCCTCTGAGAAGCTGCCTGCCAGGCCCCTGCCCTGGGACACTGCCAGCAGCTACGTGCTGCTCCATTCTCCTTGTGCAAATGACAGGGGCACAGGCCAGCTCCTGGAGGAGAACAGGCTGTTCTCCACCTCCGCCCAGGCCTGGCAGTGAGGACAGGGGCTGGCCTTGCAGCAGGAGGAAGTGTGGCTAGATTCTTGCTAGAACCAACTAATTAAGTGGCTTGAGATACTGGGACTGGGTGATTGAGGCAGGACCTTCAAGTGGAAACCTTGCGTGTTCTCCAGAAGGACAGTCCCTCGTGTGTGGGGGCTGGGCACGGGGCTCTGCTGCCTGCTGGGACGGATGTTGGGGACATGAGCACGAAGCCTCAGACTGGCTTCCTCCAACCATCCTCCTGCCGCGTTCACATTTACCACGAGTATCGATACAGTTGCCTGATTATCTGCCACGTTTGACACTATTTTCTATCCATCATATTTGTTCTTTGTTTCTTTTTCCTCCTCTTTTTCTGCCTCTCTGGTTTTAATGGAGCATTTTATATGATTCCATTTCTTTCCCCAATATTACCGGGTGCCTACTGTGTGCCAAGTATTAATACTGTGGGGGGTGCTTGAACTAGACTTGGTCCCCGTCCTCAGGGTACTTGCAGTTATATGGGTATCGAGGGAAACAGAGAATTTTTGTGATTGTCCAACATGGGGAGGAGGAGGGAGTCCAAGAGGCCTAACAACCTGCCCGCTGCTGCACGCTGCTCTGGGAAGGTGGATGTACATCTTACCTGCATGCACCTGGGTGGGCCTGGGTGCCTCCCCCTTCCACTGCATCTGTGCGTCTGGGCCCCTCCGTCACCCAGCCCATCCCTGCAGCCGAGGCAGAAGTGCGGGGCGGTGACCTTCAGCAAATGGCGGGGAGTGGGGGCGGGGGAGGGGGCGGTGAGGGGATGGGCTCAGGGTCACAGCTGTTGCTAAACTCTTCCCTGTACTGCAGCCTTGGCCTGAGTGTCTGCTGGCTGGGAAGGGCTGGTTCCTGGATTGGGCCTGGCCTGTGACTTCCTGTAAACTCCCCTGCACACTGTGGGGCTTGGTGAACACGCATGTGGTGGGACACGGGGCAAAGGAAGAATCAGGAGACACCAAGCTGAAACAATGGAAAGCTGTTGGGGGCTGGGTTATAACTGGTGGGGATGGGGCCCTTACTGCTGTTATTTGAGCTCCAAACCCCACTGACCTGGATGCGAGGTGGGGAGAAAAGGCAGAGCCTGGGACAATGTGATGATGCTTCTTCCAGGTCCCAAGAGCTGTGTCTCCTTGGGTTCTGGGGCATCGGGAGAGACTGAAGTTAGACTCTGTGAAGGACTTTCTGACATAGAAGTACAAGCTATGGAAGGCAGAGCTGAGGGCAGGGGTGGACTCTTTCTCTGGAAAGACTTCCAAGGTGGAGAGCTGTCCTCTCTGTCCTCCTCCCACATCCTGCCAGCTGTTGAATCTTTTCCAGAGCAGGGGGCTAGATGCTGTGAGCTTTAGGGAGCCCGGAGGCCCAGGCAGTAAGAACAGAGAAAGAGCCAGGCCCTGTGAGAGCAGCATCCCTGTCTCCCCGGCCAGGACGATCTGGGACCTCCTCTTGTGACTCCAGGCTCTCTGCAGGCATCTGACCTGCTGGGTCGCAGCCCCAGCCGCTGCCTTTGGGCTGATCTGGAGTGTGCATGGGGTCTCCGCAGCGGGGTCGGATTACAGTCCCTTGGTGGACAGGCCTTCAGCAGATGCCCCCTGCCCCATGGTTCTAGATGTGGAAGGGAGGTGGGAGAAAGGGTGTGGGCGCCCTGTGGGTCCACCTCGCCCACCCCCAGTACCCACGCCTGCCACTTCCTCAAGGGAGCTTTCCTGGGTCACCCAGGTGGTGGCTTCTCCAGGACCTTGTGCAGGGCTTGGTGCTGGGCTGAGCAGGTTCCCAGACCCAACCCACTCCCCAGCCCAGACTCAGACACTGGAGTCACGCAGACCCGGGAACACAGAGCCGTTCTGCACCAAGGTGGCGTTAGGTGGGAGAGGCTGCAAACTAGAAAGGAAGGAAAGCCGTGTGACCGGCTTTCTAAAGCGAAACAGAAGAAACTTTTTGTTTGTCGATGTCCCTGCAAGTGTTTTGTATTTCCTTCAGGGCTGACTTTTTTCCAATAGAATCAGGTGTCCTGCTGGTGACAGGAACCCATGCTGCTGTTGACCGAACGCTCAGGTAGTGTGCTGGCCTCCCCCGCCGGGAGCCTGCTACGCCACGTCCTCGGCTCACTGTGCCCAGCACAAAACCGAGGCTCCAGGCTGGTTACTCACTCAAGGCCACAAGCTGTAGCAGGTGGAGACATGGTTTGAACTGGGATCTTATTCTACTGCACACCTCTTCCCCTCATTCATTCATTCCCTCTTCCACTCATTCACTCATTCGTTAGTTTGTTCATTCAGCAAATGTTTCCCTTTACATCTGTCTTGCTCCCCATCTTCCTCTCTGGGGGGCACAGAGCTAGAGCGTGGAATCCTTAAAGGGGGGCCTGCCTTCTGGGGAGTTGCGTGTGCCCCTCCATCCTCACCCTCCCAGCTCCTCCCTCCCTTGTCAGTGTCCCTCCCTCCCTTCTGCGGATGCTGACGCTGAGCTCAGCTCTCCATGGAGGATGATCTGCCACATTCCAGAGGAAGGGAACCATGACCTTCCAGAGCTTGGAAAGTATCTCACTGAATCCCTTATCATCCAGACAAGGACACGGATGCCCCAGGAGGGGAAGGGTCTCATCCAAGGCCAGCTCGCTCCTGGCAGAGCCTGCACCAGAGCTGGGGTCTCCTGATTCCACCATGACGAGGTGTCCATGGGAGTGCTGGCCTCGTTTGGGGGTCCACACGGGCTCCCTGTGCTCTTCCAAGCCTGGGGAATTCTGCGGCTTTCTGGCTCCTCCTGCCCTGGCCCTCCCCATGTGGGAGGATTCTCTGCTGCCTCTCGTAAGTGACCACGGTCTGCAGAGAGGCCGATGGGAACCCGAACGAGCACATCGGCTCCCTTCCCCCACGACGTCAGGCCTTTCCACCCCGCTGGAAGAGGAATTTTGCCCCTTTGCCGTGGGCATCCCAGTGAGGCCTCACTGCACCAGCTACTCACGGGTCATTAAGTCCAACGCAGATGGGATGGTTTTTTCCTTTCCCGCCAGATGAGTCAGAAACAGTCACCCAGGACAGGTGGGGCCGATTGGCCTTGGTCCTTTGCCACTCCGGCCTTGCCCTGCGAGCTGGAGAGAATCAAACCTCAGAGCAGAAAGTAGCTGGGAATGCTGAGGCCCGCGTCCAGTTTCCTGAGTTTACTGTCCGGCTCAGACATCCTCCCCCTCAAGGACCACCCCTCACTGCGATGTGGGGGCTGTACCTGGCCTTGGGGTGGGGGGAGGTGGCTCCATCTCCAAATCGCCGAGGGCCAGATGTCACCTGTGCAGGAAATTTCTGATACACCCCGGACTAGGGGGAAGGGATGGGGACTGTGGGCAAATACACTTTGAAAATGTGCCTCCCCCTACACCCCAACCCCTGCCGCCCCCCACCCCCGCTGTCTCCTCTGGATCAGAAGCACTGAGCAAATGCCACCCAGAGGGGAGTTGCTTCATCCTGAGGAACGTGGGTCTGTGCCAGAGCTTGTGACGTCCGTCATCGCGTGACCTTTGCGTCTGGGGTTTACCGGGAACTCTGCCTTGTATGTGACAGCAAATGCTGCTCCCTCATCAGACTGGGGGGCCCTTTGCTCAGGGGCCGGGCCTCGACAGAGAGTCCCTTCAGCGGATCCGTGTCTCTGCTCACACCCAGTGCCCGGGGAGGGGCTCTGAATCTGCAGGAGGGACATGGTGGGGGAGGTTGCTCAGAATGGGGGTGTGACTGAGTCACACACGAGCCTAATCGTCTTCCCACTTTGTCCTCAGCAAGTGACCAGGAGCTATTTCCAAGGCCCATTATGCTAATGACCTAATCAATTTATCCAGCTCTTTTCTTTCGAGGCGCTCAGAGCGAGAGCCTCTCCTCTCTGCAGCCCTGTGGGCTGGCCCTGGGGGTGTCGGCCTGAGCCCCGCTTTTGGTGACTGGTGGACACCGATGTTCCAGATGGCAGGTGACTCCACAGAGCCCGAGGGAGCAGGACTCAAGGCAGGATTCTTAGGGCCCCAGACATCCTGCCCCCTCCCTAGCCCCATCCAGACTCCCCCGGGCAATGTTACTGCTAAGTATTTGGCCCCTGGAGTGTGCCCAGCGCCTTTGATTGTATCTGGTTTCCTGTATCCTCTGGGAGGAAGAATCTCTCTGCAGGAAGTAGTTTCATAGTCTGAAAGCCCTACTTCCCTGGTCTTGAGATCCAAGTTTCCAGTTTCAAGTGGCTGAGATCTTTGATAAGAAGGGAAGCAGGAAGGAGGGGACCAAAGCTATGAAATGTCACTCCTCAGTCAAGGGGAGGGCCTGGAGGATGGAGGACTCGGTCCCTGACCACTCAAACTGCAGAACTGCAGAAAGACGTTGACCCTCTGGCCCCCCGGCCCTGCCCGGCACCTCAGTGACAGCAGGTGATGAGAGACGGGGACACCAGGCCAGAGGACCCTGCCCCAGTCTCAGCAGTTGACAGGATACTTTGTCACCCTGCCCTCAAACAGAGCCATGGTCAACATTTTCCAGCCCACCACGAGGTTCTCTCGCTTCTTCTGAGTCAACACGTGTTTAAGAGTCTGGTCAGTTTGCTCAGACCTCGGCAGGGAGTTCCTTGGGATGAATACGCTCGATTCTTCCTGCTGCGACTTCCTGGGTCTGCCCAGGAACACAGAAATCTTTGTAGGTGTTTACAACCGAGGTCCTTCGGTGCCAGGAATTGGTGATGAAACAGCTGAGACACCAAACAGGGGAGAGCGAGGTCACCCAGAGACTAGCAAAACAGGAAGGCACCCCGAGGCTGAAGGGCAAAGGGAGAAGATGGTGGTCCCAGAGCCCGGGGGCTGCAGGTGGCTGGGGGAAGCGGGGCCCGTGTGGGCATGTCTGGTGGAAGGTAGAGCCAAGGAGGAGACGTGACCACGGCCTGAGGCCGTCTGGGATGGGTATGTGGACAGCTCTCTCCCTCTCTCCCATCCCTCCCGCACTTCAGTATTGCCCATGGAGCCAACTGACCCAGGAGCTGGGGAAATGCCATCTGCGGGGCTGGCCCCACGGTGCAGCCGAGCAGGGCAGTGCGGGAAGGGGAAGCAGAGGACAGGCAGCCTCAGGACCGCATGCTACGGCCCTGTCCACGGAGTGATGGAGCAGCTGCTCTGCGCCATCCTGTGTGACCATTCCCGGTTCCCCAAAGAATTCCTTAGTGCCCCTGTGCCCGCCCCTCCCCCTTCTCTTCTCTTTGTCACGAGTCTTTGCCTGCCTGGGTCCCTCGGTGCATTCATCATCTGATGGCATTCTGAGCTTCTCCTGTTCTACGGAGGCTTATTGTTCATGTTCTTAGTGTCGGCCTAAAGATCAGTCCCCAGTGGTGTCCAGGAAAAGCCTTCCTGTGGGGCTCAAGGCAGGGAGAGGCCGCCCCTCGTGCACAGTTGGTCCTCCAGCTGGAAGATCTCATCCCTCGTGACTATTCACGAGGCAAAGGACCAATGAGGAGCTCGGGTGCTCTCAGGACTCCTGCTGGGGGTTAGTATGAGGAGGAGACACCCTTCTCCGGGCTGCAGGCTGGAAGACTCTGGGCAGGCCGTGCTGGCCAGGGGGCCTCTGTGGGCCTCACGGTGTGCCGGGCACTGCTGGGGCTTGGCACGGCCGTGGACATGTTGCTGGCTGGCTGGGGGCCCGGCGGCACTTGCTCATACCTTTCATAAGAGGCCATTGTCATAGCAGCCTATGACACAGGACCCAAGCAGGGGACCGGTAGTTGTCTGATTCAGCGGCAGGTCCCCGACAGCTACCAGCACAGTGGGCAGTGGACCGAGGAGTGACTTTCCTCATGCAGGGCGCTGTAATTGCCTCCGGTCTAGGGCCAGGCCTTTCTAACCCGACCTCCCTAATTGAACACCTGCCCTTTCATCCCTGCTCCCGCTCCCTGGGACATACTTACATGGTAGGGCCTCAATTAGTCATTTCTGAATAAATGGAGACATGAATTTGTTAATCCTTTTTTACATATAATTATTCATTTACTCCATAAGTAGTCATTGAGCACTGTCTTAGGGACTGGGGGTACAGTGGTGAACACGAAAAATAAAGACTCTGTCCTAATGGAGCTTACATGGCACTGCAGAGAAACAGACAATACATCAATAAACATATATATAAAGAGAGCGCGAGGGGGGAGGGAGGGAGAGAAAAGGTCAGGAAGCGATAGAGCTCTCTCAGGGTTACTAAACACGACAAGAGCGTGCAGAGCGATGGAGACGGTTTTTGCAGGGTGGTCAGGAATCTTCTCTGAGGAGCTGCCATCTGAGCTGAGACCTGGGTGGGGGAATGAGCCTTCCCAGGCATTTCGGGAGATGAACAGGAAGTGCAAAGGCCCTGAGGTGGGAGAGCGCCCCGGACGTGCACACAGAGGCGTGGCCGGTAGCATGACGTGGCGTTCACGGGCGAGTGGCGTGGGGCTCGGGGTAAGGGGACGGGCCCTTCAGGGAGGGAGGTGTCAAAGAGACTCAGGGAAGGGCACTGCCTCTGCCCAGTAGTCAGGATAAACACCTGGGAGTCATCTTGACGACGCTTTCTCTTACCTGGACGTCTGTCTCAGTCCGTTTATGCTGCTGTAACAGAGGACCAGAGACAGGTGATTGACAATGAACAGAAATGTATTTGGCTCGCAGGTCCGGAGGCGGGGACGTCCAGGATTGAGGGGCCTTCTTGCTGTGTCACTCCCCGATGGAAGGATCCCGTGGCGAGGGAGAGAGAAGGAGAGAGGGCCGAACCCGTCCTTTCTAAGGACCTCGCTCCTGTGATAACGGCATTAACTCATTCTTGAGGACAGAGCCGCGTGACCTAATCACCTCTTCAAGGTCCCACCTCTCAACACCGTTGCGTTGGGGATTAAGTTTGCAATACATGAGCTTTGGGGGACACATTCAGACCATAGCAACATCCAGACTTAGCAGCAGGTCCTGCTGGCCCTGTTCCCAAATGCATCTCAATGCCATATGCTTCCCCTCAATTCCACTGCCACCAACTGCAGAGCCCCCCGCCCCCCATCTCCCGCCTGGATGGCTGAAACAGCCCCCGGCTGCTGTTCTTGCCGCCCTCATTCCTGCTGCAACACCTTCTCCACGCAGCAGCCGGAGCTATCTTTTAAAAACAGAAATTGGATGATATTTTTCCTTTGCTTAAAATGGCTTCCCCCTGCACTTAGAATAAACCCCAGAACGTTTACAGTGGCCCTCTCGGCCCTAGGGGACTGTCCCCGGCCAGCTCTCAGGCCGAGCTGGCCTCTCTCTTGCCCGCACTCCCGAGGCTCCTCCGCACCTGCCCTCTCTGTTCCTCAGACCCACTCCGGCCTCAGCACCTTTCCCTGGTGGTACCTTCTGCCTGGAAGGCTCTTCCCCAGGTCTTCACCTCTCGGGCTCTTTGGTGACGATTTGGCTCTCAGCCCATCATCTCGTCCCCAGAGAGGCCACCCTGCCCAGTCACTCGCTCTCATGGTGTCCTGCTGATTTCACGTGATAGATCTTTTCATTTTCTGAAGCTATCGGGTTTATTTGTTAGCATATCTGTTGCCTGCCTCTCTGCCTATAGAATGTACTTTCATGGCAGCCTGTTCTCTTCTATATTCCCAAACCTGAGATCGGAAATATACTCAGTGAATATCTGTTTAATAAACGAAAGGGAGAGTCTCAACTGCCTGGTTGCCCCCAGCAGGAGCAGGACAGCCAACTAGATCCTAGGTGGCACATCACATGAACAGGTCATTCTGGAGGCTCACAGAGAGGCCAGACTTCGGGGGAGGAGTGAGGCTCCCAGGCAAGGGCTGATACCCTCAGTACTACTTGGTCCCGGGAGATCTCCCGGAGCAGGTGATCTGGGCCAGGCCACAGCTCCCTGCTTCTCCTCCAGGCTTCTCCCCTCCCAACCTCCCGCATCCTCCTTCTCCCGGAGTGGCAGAGCTGGGACCAGTACGGACTTTGGACTTGGACATATTTCAGTCTTAGGAATTCTGTAGCTGTTTTTTCCTGGCTGAGTGGCCTTGTGCATGCGTGTTAATTTCTCTGAGTCTCAGTTACTGCAAACAGGAGATGGGAATAATAACACAGGGTGAGTATCCCTTATCCAGAATTCTGCTTGGGACCAGAAATGTTTCAGATTTGGATTTGTTCACATTTTGGAATATTTGCATTCTACTTGACAGTTGGGCATTCCTAATCCAAAAATCTGGAATCTGGAATGCTCCAGTGAGCGTTTCCTTTGAGCATCATGTTGGTGCTCAAAGAAGTTCAGGTTTTGGAGCATTTCGAATTTTGGATTTTAGGATTAGGGATGCTCAGCTTGTAGCACTGAACTCACGGGCTGTGCTGAAGCATCAGTGGAATCGTGTCTGTGTGCCCAGCACACAGAAGTCAACGCGAGCTCTTATCAGCATCGCTAGTGTTATCATCCATCAGTTAACTCCAGTTTTTGAGCTCCCGCCTCACTTAGCTCCCAGAGTCTCCCTCCCCTCATGTGGCAGCCCTGCCAGGGTGTCCTGGGCGGAAGAGTGGCTTCCTCTGCCCTGCCGCATTTGGATGCGGGATTTGTAGACCTCCTTCCTGCATGTCCATGTCTGAACCACAGTGACGTGCTCTGCAGCAGCGTCAGCCAGGCTGGCTCTTGGCAGCCAGAGAGGATCAGCATAACACCCCCCCAAGTGATCCCTTTCCCTCCCGGGGCCTCTGCTGCCCCGTTGCTCCAGGTTCCCAGCCTTTTCATGTCGTCCTCATCAATAACAAGATGCAGACCAACAAACTAGCTCATACTGTGGAGTCTGTGTTATCTTGGCTTTTCAAAACAACACACGGAGAGGGCAACTCTTCACCCAAAGGAACATCTCCCTAGTGGTGGGTTTGTGCCCCGTGGGGAGGCACCGGAGGTGTGGGGCTCCCCGGGCCTCCATCAGTCATATCTTTAAGGAGCTGTCAGCCCCGCTTGCCTGTGGATAGGGCCCCACTTGGTGTTTTAACGTCCCCATTCGGCTGCTCCCCCTCCATGTCTGTCCGAGACTACGCGCTCCTGGGAGCAGCCATCTCTGGCCAGTTCCCAGCACAGCCGCTGGGGATAGTGAGGCCTTGGGAGGGACATTCCACACACCCCCATCCATGTGCGCCCCAGAACTTGCAGCCTGTGCTTCCCTTTCCCATGTATGAGGAGAGGTGAGCCTCTCCCCTGGCCTGGGAGGCAGCCCTTCCTGTGAGAGCCTGCCCCACCTCAGCCGAGGTCCTGGGTCCAGCCCTTTCCCACCAGGGAGAAAATAGCAAGAAAAACAGATGGGAGCTGATACCCTACGCTGCAGGGTCTGCTGGGACTGGGTCCTGGAGGAGCCCCAGGAAAGCTTTAACCCCGGGGCTCCAGGCAGTCGGGAAGGGCGAGGGGAGGAGAGGGAGGGAGGCATCTCTCCAGCTAGAAGCTGCCTCCTCTCTCTCCCACCTGCGGCCCTGGGTAGGTCATTATTGCCCAGATCTGCATCCTGGGCTAGGCCCCCCAATCCTCAGGCTGGATGGTGTCGCCAGAGGTCACCCCACTGACTCCAGGTGATACCCTCCTTGAACGGCACCCACACATTCCTATTTTAAGGCTCTGAGGCAAGGGATGTTCTCAATCTGCCAATCATCCCCATCTAAATGACCCACCGTCAGCCTGGTGCCCTGCAGGAGAGCTGGGCTTGGAGTCAGGCGACCTGGGCAAGTGACGTTCCTAATCTGTGATATGGGGGTCCCATTATCTGCTGCGCTTACCGCACAGGTGGCAACAGGGATTACCTGAGACATGACCGAGAAAGGGCTTTGTAAATGGTAAACGTGACAGGGGTTGGGGGGAGCAGGGGCAGGACGCGGCCAGTCCTCCCTTCTGCCGCTGCAGCGTCTTCGCCCCACTGACAATGTCCTGGGGACCAGCCCCACCTTCCACCTTCTGCCCAGACACGTCTCTCCGCCACCTTCTTTCTGGAAAGAATGACCTACGTTCCTTTGGTCTTTCCCCACAGTCACACGCCCAGAACTTCCACCGTATCTGAGAGGACGTGCGGGGAACACTTTGAGATCATCAGGAAGGAGCCCCGAGCGGGATGCTTTGTCGGTGCTTAGGCTGTGTTTGCTCAGCTTCCAGAGATGCTGGAGTTTCCCCAGGTGTGCGTTTGTCTAGGAGATTGGAGGGATAAGAGCTCAGGCAAAGGAATGTAGGTAGGGTGTTTACAGAGCATTGCAACGCATATTATCTGATTTCTTCCTCGCCCTCTGAGGTAGGTCTCAGTTCACAGAGGAGGAATTAATTAGCAAGTCACAGACTGGGGGCCCAGATTTAGCTCCTCTGACTTCCGGTGGATGCCCCAGGCCTGGCTATTCTGCTGAGGACACGGGAGGGAATGGGCTTCGCACACAGCACAAGAATGAGGATTCTGTCTAAGAAAACCTCATCAAGGCACGAGTGAACTGGGCAGCTCTCAAGGCACCTGGTGGTTTGGGGCACCAGGGTCCTACGGTCCCAGGGTAGGGAGGGGGCGCTGCTCCGAAGACCTTGGAGACATCCAGGGTCCTCGGGGTTTTCAGTAGAATGGTGAAGAGATGGGAAATGAGGTTGCAAAGTTCCCTTCTAGTGCTTGTCTTCTAGATGGGGCAGGGTGGGGGGCATCTGGTTTCTCCCACCCTCCAAGCTGTCCCCCTTCCCATCCTCATAGCCTCCACAGAGCAGGTGGGCTTCGACAATGGCAAGGGGTCTAGGAGAAGTGTTGTCCAGGGCAAGAGGGACTTTAAGTCTCGTTGCCATCCAGGAGAGCACCGCAGATTCTGCAGGCCTGGGACAGGAGAAAACAGTCAACAGCCTCCCCCTTCCCCCGCGGGGTCTGGGGCACTGTTTGTGTGCTCAGGAGGGCACTCGTCCGTCTCAGAAGCAGCATTGGAAAACAACAACTGGGCGGGACCCAGTCCTTGGCACTCGCTCCAAGGCTGGTGTGTGGGCAGAAGACAGGATGGCTGCCGAGGAGATTGGTTTAAAGGGAGGTGGGACGCCTGGAGAGGTGAAAATCTCCCCCCTGGGTGAGGGGGAGGGGCTGTCACCTGTGGCCCAGAGTCACGGTGTGAAAAAGGGTGGAAAGCTCTGTCCCTTGACATCATCCTATTTATTTCCTTTGAGGGACATATCGTGATCTGTAGTTGTCTTGTTTATTTTCCTGTGTGTTATGTCTGATCAGCCAAAACGTGAGCTACGTAGAGGCGAGGACCTGTTATGTTGTCCTCAGCGCAGGGAGCCCTGCCTGGCGCAGGAGGGCGAGAAGCGCTTGGCGAATGCATGCACCGTGCTCGCGTGCGCAGTGAGCGAGCGGGATGGCCCGGCCGTGCTAGACGCTCAGTGACATTGGCTTGCTTTGCTGAGACTCTTAGCGAGAGGTACAGAGCTGCTTCTTGAGACCCACCCCTTAGGGGGTGAGCACTGCACAGCAATGGGAGGGGAATGGAGGTAAAGATGGAGGTGGGAGATGGGCCCTGGCAGGGGAGTGTGGGACGGGGCCAAAAGAAAGGGGGTCGTGGGAAGGATTTTTTAATGACAGTGTCGGCTGCCCCAGGGAAGAGGTGGTTTGTTCATCACCTGGCCGTGCTGGTCAGCGTGGATGTGTGTTAGGCGGCACAGACAGCGCTGCCGCCTTGTGTGGCCTTGGGCAGACCACGAGACTCCTCTGAACCTCAGTTTCCTCATCTGTCAGAGGGGCAGTCCTCGGGCTGCCAGTGTGTTCCTACTCCGTGGGGGCTGTCGTGACACAACGAGGAGATAACCGGGGTGGGGGGTGTGCTGAGCACTCGTAAGCAACTTTTACTTTGGTTACTTTCTCGAAACACCTATAGGAAGCCCTTTGCTATTTTCTGTTGTTATTTTTTATCTTTAATCAGGATTTCCTTCCTCTGCAGGAGAACGAGCCCGTGCATTGCAAGCTCTGCCCTAAATCTTAGATGACGAAGACTCGGCCCTTGAATAAAAGACACGCGCCTCCCCGCTCACTGGGCCCTGGATGGGGAGGGTGCCTCCTCTGGGAGACCCCCAGGGCCCGGGTGAGCCTCGGAGGGGCCCTTCATGGCGGCTGGGCGGCAGCTCCTCACACCTGCCCTCCTCTCCCTCAGGTACAAGACGGTGGTGACCCCGCGCAGGGCGGCGGTGGCCATCGCCGGCTGCTGGATCCTCTCCTTCGTGGTGGGCCTCACGCCCATGTTCGGCTGGAACAACCTGAGCGAGGTGCAGCGGGCCTGGGCGGCCAACGGCAGCGTGGGCGAGCCCGAGGTCAAGTGCGAGTTCGAGAAGGTCATCAGCATGGAGTACATGGTCTACTTCAACTTCTTCGTCTGGGTGCTGCCGCCGCTGCTCCTCATGGTCCTCATCTACCTGGAAGTCTTCTACCTGATCCGCAAGCAGCTCAACAAGAAGGTGTCGGCCTCCTCCGGCGACCCGCAGAAGTACTATGGGAAGGAGCTGAAGATCGCCAAGTCGCTGGCCCTCATCCTCTTCCTCTTCGCCCTCAGCTGGCTGCCCCTGCACATCCTGAACTGCATCACCCTCTTCTGCCCCTCCTGCCACAAGCCCAGCATCCTCATCTACATCGCCATCTTCCTCACGCACGGCAACTCCGCCATGAACCCCATCGTCTACGCCTTCCGCATCCAGAAGTTCCGGGTCACCTTCCTCAAGATTTGGAACGACCACTTCCGCTGCCAGCCCGCGCCCCCTGTCGACGAGGATCTCCCCGAAGAGAGGCCCGATGACTAGCCTGTGCCCTCTGCTCGCACCGGCCACACCGGGCGGGCCCAGGCCTCACCTGCCGGCTGTCCCGCTGGCGCCGCCGAGCCTGCGCGGCTGGGCTGTGGGCGGGGGCGGGGCCTCTGCACAAGCCGCTCAGTGCCCTGCGCCGGTGGGCCCTGCAGGGGCGCAGGCGGCAGCCGTGGGGACGGATGCGGGTGCCCTGCGGTGGGAGAAAGTGTCTTGAGCCCCCACCGGCCCGGCCATCCCGCGGGCGGCCCAGAGCTTCCGGGCTGGGCAGGCCCCGGGGAGGCCGAGACTGGGAGGAGGTGCTCGGGCTCCTGCAGGGCGGGGAGCCTGCTTGTCTCAGGTGTTGCCCTGGGCCAAGCTGGGGGAGAGGAGAGGATCCCCTCCGAGATGGAGGGGGGAGGGAAGCGGGGCCTGCCTTGCCTTCTCTCCTGGTCTGTAGGAGACGGTGGCCCGAAGCAGCTGAGGGGCAGGAATCAAGGAGCCTTAGCCCCCACGGCTAAGGAGTCTGTGCCCCAGGCCATACTGGGTGTCAGGGTGCTTGCGCTCCCTGCCCCGGGCAGCCCGGGATCGTATTGGGAGAGGTAGGAAGGGTGAGCCCAGAAATCGTTTCTGACGTTTGCTTTATTCTCCATCAGCCCTTGGGCCCCAGGTGGGGGCTCTGAGCCCTGGGCAGGGAGCGTGGCGCGGCAGGTGCTGGTCTCAGACAGCCACCAGGCGGCAGCACTGAGCCCTCCTTGCCCAGAGCTCTCTGAGGCGCCTGGAGCGTAATTACTTGTCATCTGGGCCACCAGCTCTGGTGACAGGCCTGGACTCTCCTAGGTGACACCATCCTGCTGCTTCTGGGCCCCGTGGAGAGGAGAACCCCAGACACTCCAACTCTTGAGAGAGTTCTGCCTGTCTGGGAGGGCGAGGACAGGGGCAGGGCCCGAGAGGATATTCGGTTCTGTTTTCAGGGCTTCGGAAGCTCTGTTGCAGACGGAGTCTAGGCCTTTAGGGGTCTGGGGAGCGACCACCCCTCTTCCTGCCAAGCCGGAAGCCCCTTTGGAGAGGGGCGGGTGGGGGAGGGGAGGTGGTCGTCAAGCTGACCGGTTCCAGGTGTGAATGTTGACCCCGGGCCCTTCCGTGTGTTGGAGGTGGGTGTCCCCTGGCTCCCAAGGGAGGCCCACGTGACTAATAAAAGACTGTGAACCCTTGTGGAGAGCACACTGCTGGCCACCCGCCCCCGCCACTGAGGGGGGACAAGACAGTTGCAGCAGAGGAGAAGCAGTGGGGGGGGAGGGGAGACCTTCCAGCAAGGAGGGGTCCAGAGAGGGTGTGTCTGTTTCTATAGTTACGCACTTGGAGCCACAAACTCTGAGTCAGGAAGCAACATCTTGAAAATTCACATGTCCAGAAACCCCCCTTGACATCTTCAGACCCCTCCTGCTGGCACCTTCCTCATGGTGACATATCTGGAGACCCCTCATGGTGACACAGCACCTCCCCCCAGGCGGTGACGCTCACTGTCACAGAGACCCCCACACAGTAACACCACACATCTTTATTTGCGTGCCTCTTGCCCGGTGCACACTCTGTGGGTGCTCCCCTCTCTGCACCCCTGGCTGGGGCCTGCCAGGCCCACTCCTGAGTTCTGGACTCCAGCCCCCGGGGGTGGGGGCCAGCAGGCACCAGGGGCAGTGCCATCAGCTGTTGCTATGGAAACAGGAGTCTTGGGCACCAGTGGAGTTGGATTCTGGGCCTGGGGCACCTGACCCCTCAGGCCTGCAGCACCTGGCAGAGAACACGCTTCGTGAGCCTCTGGGGTGAGACGGAGCTGGGCATGCCAGGGGTTCCAGGGGCAGGGGAAGCGGCACCCTCTTCCCCTACTAGGGCCCTCCCTCAGGCCCCCGCCCGGCTCTGAGCTCCGCTCACCTGCTCACCCTGCCAGAGCCTCAGACCCAGCAGGGGAGGGCAGGCAGGGCAGGGGTTGCCGGCCCCACTTTTCTGCTGAGGAAACCAGTCTAAGGAGAACGCCCTCGCCTGAGACCACTCGGAGCCAGGACTGGGCTTTTATCCTGTGACCGTCCACTGAATCACCCCCCTTCCAGACCCCACCAGCATCGCCCAGCCCTGTGACATCACCGCCTGTCTCTGGACGTGCGTGCTGACTGCCTGTGGCTGCAGACCGGTACCCAGAGCCCACTGCGCCTTCCCTTCTCACCCCACCCCTGCTCCCGGCCTCCTCTCTGCTTCCGGGCCGCCCCCAGAGGTAGCAGAGGGAGCAGTCCGGCCATTTACCTGTGTCCTCATCCCAGCCTCCTCCCGAGGCTCTTCAGTGAGTGGCCGAGGCTGGAAGAGATCTCGCAGGTTAGAGCTGGGGGAGGGGAGGGGTGCGGGGGGCTCGCGGTTACCTGCCCTCCCCACGTGGGCCACCCTCCCGCTTGAAAGCCATTCCCACAGCCCGACCTCAGTCTTCTCTGCCCCGCCTCTCCTGCCTGGCTAGCCCCCCCTGGTCCCGCTGCAACGAGGGGGCTTCTGCTGCTCGCCCAGCCACTGGAGGGTCCCTAAGGAGCGACCCTCCTCAAGCCCTCACCTTTGACCTCCAGCCGGCAGTCCACGGATGCCTCCCCCAGCACGTTGACGGCCTTGCAGGTGTAGACGCCGGAATCAAAGGGGCTGGGTTTCCGGATCTCCAGGGTGCAGATGCCTTGATCAGAGAGGGTGCGGTACCTGGGGTCGCCCTGGATCTCCATGTTGTTTTTCATCCAGATGATCTTGGGCTGGAGGCATGGTCGGAGGAGAGCGGGGATGGGGTCGCTGAGGCCATCCTCAGGCTCGGGGCGGGGCGGGGGGATGCCTGGAGGATCCCTCAACCCAGCTGCCCCCGGTGGCCCCCGCCAGCCCAGGCACAGCAGGGCCTGGCCCTCACCTTGGGCGACGCTCGGACACTGCAGAACAGCTGGGTGCTGTAGCCGGGGGTGGAGGTGTGGTCCGCCAGGGGCTGGGTGAACGAGGGGGCTTCTGAGAAGTCTCGCTCGATAAACCCCTTAGGTTTGGCAGCAATATCTGGGTTCAGGGGGGAAAGCGGGGTGAATTTGAGGAGCAAAGGAGACCTGTTAGGACTGGCCTAATCCAGGATTTGTGGGGAGCAAGTCATGGCCTATTTGTGGGAACTGGGAGATAGAACGTGTCAAAGCAGAGGAAGCCCAGGCGGTGCCTGGGGGGTCGGGCGGTGGGCAGAGGCAGGAGCCTAGCAAACCCCACCACAGCTCGTTTGTCTGTCTTTGGAGACCCGACGAGCTTTCCTTTTTTAAACAAAAATCTCTTCCTAATTCTGTGCAGCTCAGGCTGGTGTGGAAAAGAGTGTGCCTTCCGGAGCCCACGCAGACTCTGGGTCAGGGAGGGCCTCGGGGCATTCAGGGTGGCAGGGATGAGGGCCTGGAATGTCACATTTGACGCAGGAGGGTCGGGGGCCTTGTGGAGACAGTAAACACCCACATCTCTCTTGTCCATCCATGTGGTGTGTCTCAGGGTGGGAGCCTCGTTCTTTCAGCAAACTGGCCAGAAACTAGCTATCCATGCACACGTCACCTTTCAGGGCAGTTCCCTTGGGACCTGTGCCTGAGCCCCAGCGACTGCTGTGACGTTGGCAGCGCACAGCCTCCCGGGACACCTCCCGTCTGCATGGGTTTGCTCTGAGCTGTCTGTTAAAATCACCCACGTCCACTACCGTGCAGCCACTCGGTGTCGGGGTGCATGCACGTGTGGCATAGCTGTGGGGTGAGGGGCGGCACGTGTTCCCGGGGCAGGCACCCAGCGGAAGCCCAGGGAGAGGGATGCGCCGGCACTGAGGAAGAGACCAGGGCAGGGTGAGAGTCAGCACGGCCAGCCTGGCTTGGTTCCCGTCCCGGCCCAAACCCACCTGCCTTCTGGATGTGGGCGAGCTCCTTGGTGACGGCGGCCGAGGTGCTGAGTCCACACAGGTTTTCTGAGAAGACCCGGAAGGAGTACGAGTTGCCGACGATGAGGTCGGAGACGGTGCAGGTGGTCGAGTGGAAGCGCTCCAGCACCGTGAACCAGTGCTGCAGGGACCCCGGCCTGTCACCCTCACCGGTCACCCCTGCCCTGCTCTCCCTGCCTACCCTGTAGCCCCTTCCTTAGAGGGGCTCATTCCATGCCCCCAACCCTGGGAGGCCGAGCCATCCAGCTTTGCATGGAAGGGATTCGAGTTGGAGAAGGGGCTCCTGGGTCACTCAGGTGACCTCTGTGGGGTCTTCAGAGAAATCTAGAACCTTCTTACTCAAAGTGTGGCCTGTAGATGTGCAACCTCAGCATCACCTGGAAACTTCTTAGAAATAGGGGATCTTGGCCCCCACCCTGGACCTGCTGAATCAGAACCTGGGCTCAGCAGGACCCTCAGGTGACGCACATTAAGATTTGAGCACCCGGCTCCAGAGCTCAAAAGTGCTCAGAAGGCCCAGTCCCGTGCCCCCTGCAGACTCCAGGAGGAAACTGAGGCCCAGAGGGGCAAAGAGTCTTGCCAAGGGCCACAGAGGGAGTCAGGCCAGTGGCAGTTAGACTAGAACCCGGTCCCCAGACTCTCAGTGGGATGGGCCTTCCCGGCCACCTCGGCCTCTTCCCACCCCGGCCCCACTCTGCCCCGCCGGCCTCACCCCTGTCTTCTTGTCCGCCTTCTGCACCGTGTAGCCCAGGAGCTCTGTGTTGCCCATGTCCGTGGGAGGGGTCCACTCCAGGGCAGCGTTGCAGCCCCACACGTCCAGAAGCCTGATGCTGCTGGGGGCCCCAGGTTTCTCTGCAGGACCAGGGTGTGAGGGCCAGGCCTGCCGCAAAGTCCCCACCCCAAGATTTGGCTCCAGCCACACTCCCTGGGCTGCTCCCGGCAGCCATCGGCTCTGGGGTAGGAGGTGGGGGCTCTGGGTGAGGCAGCCCTGTCTCCCCTGGTCTCGTACCAATCACCAGGATGTCAATGGCTGCCTTGGCCTCCAGGCCTTCCACCTGCACTGTGAGCTCGTAGCGGCCCGAGTCAGAGCGCTGGGCCGAGCGGATGAAGAGAATGGAGTCCTGGTCCCCAGTGAGCACGCTCACCCGCTGGCTGTCCAGGGCGTGGCCGTTGTGGGTCCATGAGGCCTGAGGCTTGGGCTTCCCCTGCCAGGGAGCAGCCCGCAGGTGAGTGCAGGGGGGTGCTGGCACCCGCACCCACCCGACTGCAGGGCTCGCTGGAGCCTGCCCGCCGGCCCTCCTCAGCAGGGACAGCAGAGGCTGGAGCTGCAGGTGCTGCCCAGAGCCACGTCCCCAGGGTGTCCAGCCCGCCTGCCTGCAGCTGGAGACTCACAACCATCCTGTGCACGATTGGGGGAGGATGAGGCCATCTCAAAGGGTCCCAGCCAGACCCCCCTGGGGACCCTGACATTTCCTAGGCTGCCCTCACACACCTCAGATGGGGGCCTGGTTTCCACCCAGTCCCTTACCTCAGTGGAGGCAGACCCCCCTGGAAGGTGGAGGCAGGCCCCCCTGGAAGGTGGAGGCAGACCCCGCCCTGGAAGGTGTTGGCAGACCCCCCTGGAAGGGGGAGGCAGACTCCCCCTGGAAGGTGTTGGCAGACCCCCCTGGAAGGTGTTGGCAGACCCCCCTGGAAGGTGTTGGCAGACCCCCCTGGAAGGGGGACGCAGACCCCCTTGGAAGGTGGAGGCAGACCCCCCTGGAAGGGGGAAGCAAACCCACCTGGAAGGGGATTTGCAGGTTGACCGCCTCTCCCACCTGGCGGATGTAGGTCTGACGAAGGTGGCGGGGGACACGGATCTTGGGGGCCTCTGCGTCAAAGCAAGAGTCTAGGCTTAGCACCAGCAGGGCAGCAGGCTGGGGGCTGCTGAGGCAGGTGGGGACGGCTGGTGAGGGCTGCTGGCCGGGCAGCAGGGCTGTGGGTGTGCTCTGGCTGCCGTGGGCTGCCTGCATGTGGGAAGGGCGAAGCTCTCACTCCCCAGGTCTAGGAGCCCAAATCCCTTAAGGCCGCTGGGGTCAGGGCCTCCGTGGTGTGAACTGGTAAGCATCCCGGGCACTCCCCTGGCACCTCCGCTCTGCCAGGCTGGGATTTGCCCGCAGCCCAGGCATCCAAGCGCCAGATGGGCGCGGGCTGACTCTCTGTCTCCCCCTGGCGGGGAGCAGGTGCTGCACCTGTCGACGGTCCTCGAGGAAGAGGCCCTGCCATCTTCCTGCTGCTCCAGCGCCCGCCCTCCACCTGCCCGGGGCCGTCAGAGACGCCCTTGTGAAACCCTGTTTGTCCGGTCCTCTGTCCCGAGGCCCTGTTGGGAGGATTAGGATCTTTCCCTTCCTAAATGAGACCAGGGCAGGTATACCCCCTTCCTCCTCTGTCACCCCCTGCCCCCACAGTCACGGTTGGGAAGTCCTTCCTGCAGTCCTGTTTCAGCCCCTGCTCTGCTAGGGAGCCGCGTTCTGACCGTCATCTCGTCAGGTGCCACCACTGAAGCCATGGGCATTCCAAGGCAAGCTGCAGCGGCTGCTGTCCCACCCTTGGGTGGGTGCTGGGGTCGGGACTGAGACTCCTCGGCAGCAAACAGGTGGCGGCAGCTGGTTGGTGGCACGCAGGGCAGAGGAGGACGAGACAGTGAGAAGGAACACTGTGTCTCCAAGGATTAGCTGAGCAGGCACTTGGCTCTGGGAGCCTCGGGTGTGGAATGCTCTAGGGACAGCTGCAGGGGGCCAGGAATGCTTGGCAGCTCCAGGTGGCTGAGGAGGGACAGCTGAGCAGCCAAGGATCCCGGACAGGCCCCACCCTGCCCTGCCTACAACGGGCCTGGCTGTCCCCCATGTGTTCACGGCTTCCTCCCCTCTTCTCTCCAGGAAATCCCCTGCTCCCCACCAGAGGAATTTTAAGAAGTGGGTGCTGAGTCTGGGTGGCCCCTTCAACACCAGGCCAGGACCCTCCCAGCCAGGAGGGCTTCCCGGCACCTCCAGGCTGGAGTTAGCAGGTCCACACTGCAGCCGCCAGGCGGGGCCAGTCTGACCCAGACCCCAAGACTGGGAATGTCCTTGGGTTTTGAACACCGGCAGAGAAGATGCCCTGCAGTGCCGTGGGGCATGAATGGTGTGGGCGTCAGACTCTGGGACTGCTACTAAAAAGCCGGGTGAACTCGGGGGAGTCCCTGGGCTCCTTGGTATGTGCTTGGCAGGGATGCACCAGCCGTGACCGTCTACGGTTCTCAGCTCCCTAACCCCCCAGTTCCTGCATCTTCAGGCCTCAGAGTTGACTCTCTTGAATCCAGACGTGGACCCCTCCCCCGGATGCCTCCTCCTGGAGGCCTTGTCCAGACCTGTGGGGTCTGCCCCAGCCTCGCCAGGAGCCACCCATCCTCCTGGTGGAGGAACAAGAAGGAAGGTGCAGGAGGCCTCAGGCCACCTGCTTGCCCACGTCTCTCCTCACCCTGGGGCACTGCGCTGTCCCCAGAGACCTCGGATCAGACCAAATGACTCACTGCCATTAACAGACTGAAACCCGATCGGCTCTGGGAGGGGAGCGAGGGAGGACCGAGGTTAATGCACCCTGCAAATAGAAATGTGAGCAATGGGGACAGCAGCTGGCCTCCAGGTCCCCCGTGAGGCGCTGCCCTCTGGGATGGAGAAGCCTTCGTGGGCCTTTCGAGGGCTTTCTCCCCACTAGGGCCGTGGTGGGACAAGGGGCGAGCACGGCCTTCTCTCTGTTCCAGAACCTGGGGGTGGATCTGGAACCCTGGTCTTAGGAAATGGGCAGAAAATGAGCTTCCGTGGTCACCGGAGGGATTAAGGTTAGATCAGAGGAAGAACAGGTGGATTCTTAGCACCTGAGACAGGTGACCCAGGGAATCTGAGTTTTCGTTTCTGGGGTCAGGAAGCCCTTTCCCCTATGCTTGGGGGATGGACCACGCAGGGAAATGGCTTCTTTGATCTCCAGAGGCCCCCTTGCTGCTGAGGAACCTGGAACTTTCTTAAGGCAAGATGGTGCTAGCGTGTGGCTTGTGCATGTGAGTGTGGGGTGGGGGAGTGACTGCCGGGCTACCTCTGCCCACAGGGCTCAATTTCTCCGGTAGTTAAGGTGCCTGGGGGGGCGTTGCTAGGGAGCGGAAGGCCAGGACGGGCTTTACCGACGCTCTCTTGGATGTGGATGGGCTGGTCCAGCGTGGCCGGGGGGCCGGCCCCCGCGGAGCTCACGGCAGCCACACGTAGGAAGAACTTGTCTCCCAGAGCCAGGTTCCGCACGGTCTGCTGGGTCACCATCATGGGCCGGGCGTTCACGGGCACCCATTCCGAGGCTAAGGGGAGCGGTGGGAGTGTGAGGTCTTGGCAGTGTGGCCACGGGCACCCCCTCTACGGGGCTTCCCTTCCTGCTGGTGATCTGGGGAAGAGACCTCCGGGGGCCTTATTTCCCCCTTGTCCCCTTCTCTGACTTCTTGTCAAATGGTGTTAAAGACACCTGATGTTAGAGCCCTGAAATTGTGGTCAGAGTTGGGGTTGCTGAAGCCCAGAGAGAGTTGGACACATTTGCAAAGTCACACAGCAAGGTAGGGGCAGAGGCAGAGGCCAGGCTGAACTTGGGCCCTGGAGGGGGACAGTGGCAGCAGGGATATGGCCAGAGTGTCCCCATTCCCCTCTCTCCTCACTGTCTCTTACTCTAACACCCCCTCTCTGCTCCTGCAGCGCCCTCCCCAAGCAGGGTTCTCTGAGACCGAGCACCCCCCTCCCTCTCACTGGAGCAGGGCCCAGTGTCCCCCACCCTTCTTTTATCCAGAGGCTCCTCGGAGCTGAGGCCGGAAGGGCTCCTGAGGTCACTGGCCCCCCACCTTCGGAGTTCCCTGGTGGAGCAGGCAGTGGTCAGTGGGTGGGTCGGGGAACCCCCGCTTGCACTCCCTCCTTCCGGGTCTAACCCACAGTAACTGACTGCGGGGTCTGGGCACTTGTCCCTGCTGCCCTCCACGCCCGCCTCCCTGGGCGTATGCAGCACTTAGCTGAGCACTCACCTCCCACTCGGCAGAGCTCCAACACGTAGCCCTGGAGGCCCAGCCTCCCGAGCCTCTCAGGGGGCTCCCAGCTCACGGTCACGGAGCTGTGGCTCACATCCTCCAGGGTCAGCAGCAGTGGGGCGCTGGGGATGTCTGGGGAGAAGCCAGGGCGAGATGAAGAGGTTCACGGCCAGGAGCTCCCCTCTGCCTCCCCTCCACCTGCCCCACCTCTGTTCACCTTCACTTGGGGGTTCAGGCTGAGTGGCCGCGGGGGCTGCGGGGGCTGCGGGGGCCAGTGAGGCAGGCTCCTGTGGCTTGGGAGTCTGCTCTTCCCCAGGGGACCCTGATGCTGCCACTTCTCCGGGAGGCTCCGTGGCGGGCACCTTGGCAGCCTCAGACGCAGTCTCCTCTGGACCACAGGCAGGGGCCTCGGAGGTGGTTTTCTCCATCACTGCTGGACTGGCTGGGGGTCAGGCTGGACTTGTGGGGGTCAGCAGTGGAGGGGCTGGACCTCCAGGGTGCCTGGGACACCTAGGTCCAGGCTTATATAGCCAGGGGCTGCCCCACCCCCAGTGAACGATTCCCAGCTGTGGGGTCAGGTCAGACAGGAGGACGGGGGGTGGGGAGGCGCCCAGGCTAGGAATAGCTCTCGGGGAGGGACCACAGGCCCCTTGTGGAGCGTGCCATCTTGTCCATCACCCTGATGGGCCCTCGACAGCCAAGGTGCCGCTGCCCAGACAGGGGAGGGCACAGATGGGTGAGATGGACATGGATGGGGGCCTGTGCCAGGCGTCAGGGCCGTGGGAGAAAGAGCGTCTATCTGGAGACCGAACCCAGCCCAGGCTCTGTGTGTCTGGCCTCTGCAGGGCCACCTGTGCCCAGAGCTGCTCAGAGTGGGTGCTGGGGCCCAGACAGCCCGGAACAGCCTTCACCGTGGGCGGGCCCAGCTCTGGCCCTGGGACCCACGCTCCCCTGGCCCCACAGTCCCTGAGGACTCTAAGGGGTGCAGTAGGCTCAGGGCCCTACAGGGGGAGGGACTTGAGGTGTCCAAGGCGGGGCTGTGGGAGGAAGGCCCTGTGTGTCGGGAGGCTGCTGGGCGTCTGGTCTCCCGGTGCCTGCTCCGGGCCTCAGGTTTCCCTCTACTACAGGGGACCGTAGCCCTTGGGGGTGGGATGCAGTTATAGGCAGATCTTAGAGACCCTGCTGGAGGACAGCACTTGGAAACTTCTAGACTCTTCAAAGCAGGCTGTGGGCATGGGCATTCCCAGTGTGCGAAATGAGGCAGGTATGATAAAATTTCTAGCCATTAATTCATTCATTCAGTAAAACGTCAAGACTGGTGATAATTTAAAAGGTAGACAAGCCCATGTGTCAGGGAGGAGGAGGAGCGATAAGAGCTTTCACTGCTGGCGGGAGTGCGGATTGGAGCGGTCACTCTGGACGGGGTGAGACGGCGCCCAGTGAAGTGGATGCTGTGCGTGCCCACACCAGCACCCAGCATGTCCACTCCTAGGAGAGCCCGCACACACACCCAGGAGGCGCGAGGAGAACGTTCAGGGCAGTATTGTTTGCAGTTGCCGAAATCTGGGGGAAAACAGGTGTGTCTCAACAGTGGGCTGGATAAATGCCTGTGGAGTGTTCATGCAACTGCAAAGCAAAATACGGAATGAAGTGAGCAAACTTCAGCTGCAGACAATAACCGGATGATCTCACAGACCCGATGTCGAACAGAAGGAGCGAGGCACACAGAAATTCCACATTAAATTCAAACACAGGCAACGCCAAGCTCTCGTCTTTGAGGTGCAGCCGTAGGTGGTCAGGCCGTAAAGGAAGGCGAGGCCAAGGCCAGCGCAAACGTCAGGATGGGGGCTGCCCCTAGGTGGAGGGACAGGGGTGTGATTGTAGGGGCTCCAGATGGTGGTCACACAGGTTTTCACTACATAATAATTCTTTAAAGTAGACAAATACATTTTATGCGCTCTACAGCCAGTGCGATGTATCCCAATATTTAACACATTGACTGCCACACTAGAAAACATATTTTTTCCTTGGGGCCACGGTGTTTTATTATGAAAATAGAATAAAAACTTTGAAAAGAAAATGATTCTTTCTAATTTAAAGAAAAATATGTTATTTTTTATTGTTTTCTGTACATGAGTCACATGCAATTAAAGTGTCAATATTAATTGTAACAATAAGAACATCAACAAGATTTTCACAAATGAACTGCAGGGTTTTTTGCCCAGGGGCCACAGCATGGCCGTGTGAGTCGCCTGCGCACCACGCAGCTCCCAAGGTAGAGAGATGCGTGAGTTACATATGCTTCAGGAGGCCCCAGGCTCAAATCTGTCGTAAGTTAAATACAACTCACATGGCAGTTAATGAGTTAATGTGTTATAAATAAATAAACACGTAATTTATTCAAGGCCCTCAGCAGCACACATGCTGTCTCCCTTCCTGGGGACGGGGGACACAGGAGTGTGGCCACCTCCCAACCCCGGCTGTCGTTGCTGGGGAGTGGCAGTGGAGGGCCTGGGAGCCTCCAGGTCTGGCCCTGCCTGGGTGCCCTTGTCCTCAGCCAGGTGACTCAGTGTCCTGCTGGGTAGGGAGCAGGTCCTGGAGACCGGATCTCCATCCTTGGCCTGTGACTCTGCAGCTATAAGTGAATGTGACTAACTCTGCAGGACCCTGAGTCAGCCTTGGAGAGCGTGTCGCGGGCGGGGGAAGGGCAGCCCCAGGGGACGGCGTTGGCTGCCCAGCAGGGCCACAGCTCTGGGGCTTCAAAGACCCTTGTGTGGCGGGGCAAGCAGTGGCAAGGACTGGGAAATACTCCGCCCCACTGGCCAGCAGGGAAATGCCAGGTACACTCCCCTCCCTGCCCCCAGGCTCTGGCCAAGTTCTCGCTTTCCTTTGCCTTTAGCAGAGCTGTGACCTTGGGACCAATTGCACCTGCCCAGCTCCAGCTGGTTTAAATTTCAGATATTTCCTTCCCTCCGTCTCAAACTAGAATCACCAGCCATCAGGCCCACATGTGATTATCCCAAATCACAGATAATCCAAACATCAAGGAATCCACAAATAAATTCTCTTTACTTTGGAGTGTGCACCTGGACTCTCTCTGAGTGAAGCCGTGCCCAGGGCCCTGGAAATTCACGGCAGCGTGATGACAGCATCTCCACCCGCACCTCGGCAAGGCCGGAAACCGGCTGGTGTTCTGAGCCCATCCATCCCATCCTCCGCCACCTAGTGCTCAGCCAGCTTGAGCAGAGGTGCTTCGATCTCTCCTTGGGTTGGGGGATGAGTATGAGGGCAGGGGCGAGCAGGACAGAGGCCTAGGCTCAGCGCTAGGACCTGGGGTGGGGACAGGTTTCAGCCCAGCAATGGAATGGGCTGCCTGCAAGGGAAAGAGCCCCCCACCCCCGCTGGGATTATGAGGGAGGGTGTAGGGCAGAGACTCCAGCCCTGGGAGGCACGGAGGGTGTGTGAGATGACGTCTGCCTTTCCCTCTGGCACTGAGGGCCGGGGCTCGGGGCTCTCTAAACAGGTCCTGTGGCCAGCTCCCACCACCCTCCTGTGGGGCACAGGAGATGAAGTGCTGGGATTACAGGGCTCCTTTCCCAGGGCCTGTCCGCCTTCAGGAAACAGAAAGGGTTTCTTTCAACAGGAACTTAATTCAGAGGTCTGGATGGCAGTGACTTTAATATCGTGACTCTGAGGCCTCGCCTCCGCAGGCCCAGGGCTCCCGACCTCGGAGAAAGGGATCCAGAAGAGATGGGGGCGGTCAGGCCCGTGGGTCCCGTGGGTCCACAAAGAGACTAAAGCAAGTGCCAACACGTGGCTAAGCTCTCGTACTTTATTGAGCAGCTGTGGAATTAGGAGAGGGAAGTAGGATAGGAGGCACGATTAGGTTCCTAAGCGAACGTTTCAAGCTGGGCTTTGCAGAGGGTATAATTAGTATGGTCACTGTGTCTTGTAGGATGTCTGGCTACTTGGCGGCAGAGTTGGCCAAAACGGTGTCCTTTGATAAGGAGAACTGGGGGAGAGGGAGTCGCAGAGATTCCCTGGTGCCGGGCTCGGGGTCTGTGAGCATTTCCGTTCATCAACAGGTGTGTGCTGACCCTGCGTCTCGTGCTGTGCCGGTCCCCAGGCCCTCACCGTCCCCACAGCCCCACTCCCCTCCCCGTCCAGCAGGGCTGAGCTCAATCTCAGGGCTGTGGCCCTCGGCACAGGTCCCAAGGGAGGGGACTCAGCAGGGCAGGTGATCAGGCTCCCGGCCAGCTGGCCCCACTGTGTGCAGGACAGAGGGCTAAGTCTCGGCGAGCGCATCCTTGATGGCATTGGTAAGAGGGAAGCGCAGATTCCGGCCGCAGAAGGAGCCGCGGAAGTCATCCAGGTCCAGGGCCCACACCACGGCGCCCGCCAGCTGCCTGTCCTTCAGGTACCGCACCTGGCAGGGAAGGCCCAGAGGGGCAGGGCTGGGTTCCCTGGGCCAGGGCGTGTGTGGGGGAAATGTGCTCTGTGGTCCTGAGACCCACACACGGGTGGCCCAGCCCGGCCCTCAGCGCAGGGCCCTCTTCTTCCTCTACCCTGAGGTGTGGCCTTGGGGACGCCTACCTTGCTTTTGACGCTCTCCTGGTCGTCGTATCCCACCCACTGGTTGCCCTTGGTGGCATAGGGGACCTGCTGGCCGAGGAGTCTACGGACCATGGCTCCGTGGAGGAAGTCACAGATCTGAGCAGAGAACAGGGCAGGGTTAGTGTGGGAAGCTGTGCTGAGACTTGGCAGGTCACCAGGAGATGTCACTCCCCAAACCTCTTTCAGCCCCTGCTTCATCCTGCGGCCTGGCTCTCCTGGGTCTGCAGGCTGCAGGCCTCAAGCAACTTTATGTAAAACAGACAAGAAAGTCCCAGAATTTGTGGTTGCCTTAGGTGAGTACTCTACAGGAGGTTCTGATCGGCTTCCTCCATTTGAACAGGGACGTGGGAGACGGGGCTGAGGACAGGCCCTAGGCCACAGAGCTGCAGAGGCGAGGCCGAAACAAAAAATCAGCCTCTTGGCCGTTGATTGCTCTTTCCTGGACTGGAAGGAAGAGCCAGCTCCGAGGCCAGAGGGCCATCCTGGGAGCTTGGTGGTGCAGACCTGTGTCCTGCACCTGCCGGGGACTTTTAGCAGCGAAAGGCCTAACCTCTCCCTTCCTCTTCCTCAGGGATACCAGGCCAACTGAACGTTTTTTTGATTCCCAAAGCAGAAAAACCGAGGATAGGGTGGGGGTCACCTTCCCCAGGACGCTGGTGGTGCTGGGGGAATCCTACCTTCTCCCCCGACTGCATTACCTCATAGTAGGCGAGGGTCCCCGCCTCCCTGGTGTATCGGCCTGGGATTCCTGGCCCCGAGATTGGGGCTCCGACACCCGTCTCAGAAGAGGCCAGAGTGAAGCTCTTCCCGAAGGTGGGGATGCCCACCACCAGCTTGCTGGCAGGAGCCCCCAGCTTCAACACGTACCCCACAGCGTAGTCCTGGGCGGGGACAGACGTGCGGTTAGCTGGGCTGGTGGTGCATGGATGCGAGAGGCTGCTGCCTCCACAGGGGTCACAGGTACCTGGTGCATCTGGGACTCCCCGTCCCTCCGGGAACTGACACTGTCAGTTTAAAATGAATTTATAGTTTCATTCTCAAAAACATCCTCTTAGACATAGGAAGGGGTTATTACTGTTTGACAGCTGCAGAAATCATAATCGGCGGTGGTCGTACACCCGGCGAATAGCAGGGTGAGGCTAGACGCCCCCCTCCCCAGCTCCCCGCCCCTCCCCTCGCTGCCCCTGCCTTCCCTCAGTGCCCCCTGCGGGCCACCTTGCCAGGGCCGTGGGGAACGAGCAGACTTTGGGCCTCAGTTTCCTCATCTGTGAAATGGGGCCCACAACCCCCTCTTGCAGGGTTGTACTGAGCAGTGGGGGCTGGTGTGTGGGCTCTGACAGGCAGCGGGTCTCTGCGGACCCCCTCTCCTTCCGGGTGCTCACAGCGTTGCTGAATCTGTCAGGACTCGCGTCCTGCTGGCCTCGGAACAGAGGGCTGTGATGTCCCGTGGTCCCGCGCCAGACTCCATGAAAATCGTAGGTCAGGATGCTGATGAAATCCAGGTGTCTGGGGAGGAAGGGGATGGAGGCGAGGCCGGAAATTAGAAAATCTCTCGGCCTCACGTGCCAGGCCCCAGCAGGTACGGGCAGGGGCGGCGGGCAGCTGCCGGGCAGCCGCTAACGCCAACGCCGGCCGTTCCCGGTGACCGCGGGCCTGGCTGCCGGCCTGCCTCCCCTGTGCCATGCCGGGTGTGGGCTCAGGGTCCCACAAGGGCACTTCAGGCAAGAATGGGGCCTTCTGTCACGCCCGGCACACGTTTGGGAGCTGGCCTCCGTCCCACCTTACGCCCTCCACTCCTGCCATTCGCCTTGCTGAAGGGAGATTAAAAATGGCATCAACGGACAGCCGAGCTGGGAGAGAGCAGCACAAAGGCCACCTGAAGCCAAGGTACACCCACGCTGGTGAGGGGACTGCAGGTGGATCGCATGGATGTGCGTTCAATAGTCGGGCAAACGGTTGAGGGCCACGTGTTTCCCGCCCTCTAAAGGCTCGATTTAACTAAGCTCTGCATCCACACCTCCCTACGATCCTAAAGAAGATTCCTGAGTCCTTTCCCAGAATCTTTGTTCCTTACTCCCGGGTTCCCCAAGATCCAGCCCCCGCCCTACCGAGGGCGCGAGGGCGGGGTGAGGAACAGGCCCGGGGGGAACAGGAAAGGGGGTTCCCTGTGTGTGTGACAGCACCTTGAGTGCCCCCCAGCGTTCTAGAAACCACAGGTGTTCCTGCGGCTGCGTTGCCTCCCCAGGGACTAGAGGGAGAAATACCCCATCGTGGCAGCTGAGTTTGTATGGCTTTTCCTACTTCCTTTTCCCAAATGCCTTCGTAGCAATTCTCTCAACTGGTTAATAGCACCCCATGTGAAAAAGGAAGGGCAGGGATTATTATGCCCTGTTTGACAGATAGGGAAACTGAGGCACACAGGGTGGGGAAGTGACTTGCTGAAGGTCACACGTTGAAGTTTTGGAAGAACTGGGACTAGAAGCGCAGTCTCCTGAGTCTACACCGAGTGCTGGGGAAGGTGGGGAAGGAGGAGTGTCTGCAGAGGCCTCTGGGGAGGCCGCTGGGGACAGGAGACTCACTGCGATATCTGGGGGATGTCGTAGCCACTGTCAAGGGTGACCTTCCCCGAAGACACTGCTGTGCTGAGCAGGAGCTGCTTTTTCCCTGGCTGAGCTTCCTTTGCAAACTCGGCCTTCATTTCCTAGGTGGGAGACAGGCAGGTGAGTGACGGGGACCCAGAGAGAGACCTGTTGGGAGAGGCTGAGGTCCCTGGGCACCTCATTGGCCGTCCCTGTCTGCCGTGGTCCCCAACCTGCCTGGGGCTCCGTGGAGAGGATAAAATGGCCCATCGGTGGTCCCATCCTCAGGGCCACCCATCCTTTTCCTAAAAAGCTGTTTAGATCAATCTCATCCCCACACCCCAAGCACACCCATCAGCACTCAAGTACTCCCTGTCCTGGGGGACGGTCGGGACAGTGGGTGGTCCCAGCGGGCCCCCGGACCGTGTTGGAAGACACCTGCCTTTCCGTCTGTGCTTTGTTTGGCTGGTGTGTGAAATCACAAAGTTAAAGTGATTCTCACTGGCTTTGCGGACGTTTGTTCAGACTATCGCTGTGCCCTGGGTAACAGGCGAGGCTTGGGCTGCCCCGGCTGCAGCTGAGGGCTCCTGGACACGGTGCCTGCTGGGTGGCAGGTGGCATCAGGCTGGGACTGACAAGTGGACAGTGGACAGCCCACTAAGTGGGCAGTGAGGAGTGGGCGCTCTGCCCAGTTGCCGCCGTCTGCCTCTAGAACCCACCCCCGCCTCCCACCGTGGTCACAATGCGTCTTCCTCGCTGTGTGGGGTCTCCAGAGCACAGGGTCCGAGGACCCTGCAGCGAGAAGGCTCAAGTCCCTCTTTGCCTGTCCTCAGGAGGATATCAGCTGAAGATGGCCCTGCTGACGCCGCCCCCGCCTCCCTGCCCTTTCCCGCCCTGACCGGTACCTTGATCAGGGTGGTGAAATACCGCTTGTCCCTCCGTCCAGGGTAGAGCCAGGCTAGGTCCAGCCCATCAAAGCCATGGGCCCGCAGAAATGGTGGCACCGACCTGATGAATGTCCTGCGACTCTGGGTGTTGGAGGCTATTTTGGAAAATCTAGGACCGAAATCACCCCCGTAGATTTTGGAAAATGTAGGATTGAAGTCACTCCCACTGACATGCTAGGTGCCTCGGCCCTCTGGTGGGGCGGTTTCCGGGGCCTGGGGAGCTGGCGGCCTGAATCCACACAGCCCTAGGAGGGCATGGCTGGGACGGGACCCACCTCCAGGCATCTTAGAGCACGTGCTTTGGAGCCAGACAGTCCTGGTTTCCAAGCTCAGCCCCATCACTCACTAGCCAGCCACGTTGGTCAGGTTAGAACCTGAGTCTCATTTTCCTCCTCTGTAAAATGGGGACAATTATGATGGCTCGCAGTGCTGCTGCGAGGACAGTGTGGGACAATGGTGGGGAAGGTGCCAGACTCAGTAAGTGGGGGCCAAGTTTGCCACACCCACCCCCTTTTTAAGCCCTGCTTCAACCCTGTCTACTCTAAGGATTTCTCCCCGAGTCTCTACACCCCCCATTTCCCCACTGGTTTTCATCCCTCTCCTTCCAGCCCTGTGGCAGTGGCCCCAGAAAGTGCTTTGCTTTCAGGCCTGAGAGGTAGTAAACAGCAGGGAATCAGATCTGCTGTTGACTTGCCCTGTGACATGTGACAAATCCGCCTCCCTCTCTGGCTTCTTGGCTTCAGGTGAGGCCACCCCCCGACAACCAGGTGGGGCTGTGCGCTTAGCCTGGAGCCCCTGCAGCCCCACACGGCGGGCGGGCAGGGGAGATCCAAGCCTCCTCCCCCCTGTTCCCTCATCCCCTCTTCTCCTTCCCCCGGGGAATGGTCCTACCTTTGAGAGCCAAAGTTCCATCCCCCAACAGACAGGAGGGTCTTCAGGTTGGGGTTCCTGTGGGGCACAGGGAGGAGGGGAGGGCAGGAGTTGAATGAGTTTGTTGTGACACTGGGTGGCCCCATGACTGGGAGGCCACAGTAGGTTCCTAGCTTTGGGTGAGAGGCTGGACCAGACCTCTGACCTCCTCCCAACCCTGAGATCTAGTGTTCTGAGAGGTCATAGACTTTGTGGCAGTCACTCTGAGATATGCTGCCCATTGTTTCCCTCCCAGTGGGGAAGCCAGAGTAGGGCAAAGTAGAGCCATGCTCCCTGGAGTGGCAGCCTTAGGGGGAGGAGAGGGCTCCCTCTTCCTAGGGGAGCTCAGCCGTGTCTCCTGCAGTCTGCCTCCATCATCACCCCAAACACTGCAGCACCTGCCTCCATCACCTCCTCCCGTTTAAGCCCAGGCCCTCCAATTCTCCACCCAGAGATGGGAACTGTGGGCCCTCGCCCATCCTCCTGGGCAGGGCTGTCCTGCCCTGGGACCAGCCCAGCTAACCCTCAGTCCTTCTCCTGCGCAGCCAGCCCGTGGCCCAACCTGTTCTTGAGTGCGTTCAGCGTGTCATAGAGCGTCACATCATTCCACTCCCAGGTGTCGATCTGATTGTTGCTTATGTTGGCAAAGCTGTAGATGATGTGGGTACAGAGGGAATGGTCGATGGCATCCGGGAAGCAGCTCCCATCTCCTTCCCGGTACTGGGACCAGCTGGTGTAGTAGCAGACCAGTTTGTATGCAGAGCCTGAAGGAGAAGTCTGGGCTGGGGCCTGGGCCAGGATTCGGCAAGAGCCCTCTGGCTGAGCCCAGAGCTGAGCACCAGTGGGGTGTAGGGGTGGGGTGGGAGCAGTGGGGGACAGAGTTGTGCTGGCTCAGGTCCCCCTGCCTCTGCGGAGTTCCCTGTGTGATGGAAATAAGGCCTATTCTGGAAATGCTTAGAAAAGATCAAATGCGGGCATGAGCAGCCACCGCAGACTAAAACGGGGCATTGGGTGGGGTGAGGGTAGGAGCTGATGAATACAGGTGAAATGGGATTTGTGCAGGGATGGCAGGCTTCCTGGAGGCAGTGGCTCTGAGGGAGTGGAAGGACCCAGCCCAAGACAGCCAGTGTCAGAAGATGGCCCTGGCCTTCAGGCAGGGGCCTTTTGGGACTTGCAGTGGAGTCCTTGATGGAGAGGGACTCTGGCCCGCCTCTTCTCTGCCTCCTGGTGGGAGTGCCCCTAACTTGCGACCCGCCCAGAGGGCAGTCCCACGTGCCCCAAGCCCGGGCACAATATCACAATGGACCAGGAAGTTCTTCTTCTCCAATTCTAATTCTCCTGCTGCAAAGTAAGCGTCTTTTCTGGCCTCTGGCTTGTGGAGGAAGAGCAGTGGACATCACTCATCTGAGCGGCTACTAGGCTTGTGTTAGTGGTTCCCACGGGCTGTTAGTCAAAGCCTTCACTGAACCTGAAGCTTTTAAAGTTTGTTATTTTGAAAATTTTCAAATATACAGAAGAGTAGAGACAGTATAATAAACATCCATATCCCCATCACTGCAGTTTAACAAATGTGACTATTTTGGAGCCATTTGAATCACAGAAGAAACTGGAAAAGTGTTCCCCTGGTGCCAATACCTCCTCCAAACACCCGGCGCCCCTCACCTCGTCTCCCAGACTCGAAGTGGGGGGGGGGGAAGGCGGGGGCATTACTTACAGCACTGGAGCAGCGCCAGGACCGCAAAGCCTGGAGGGAAATCCAAGGTCAGACCCCTGCAAGTGCATCCTGCCCTTCCTCCTGCTCCCTCCCTCCCTCTGCACCCCTGGTTGCAGCCTCAGTCCTTCCCCTGGCTCTGCTTCCCCTCCCCTGCCCCCTCTGCCTTTCTCCCCCACAGCCGGTAGGGTAGGGTGGCCGGGCCCACCATGCAGTGGCTTTCTGGGCTGTCCGAAAACCCACAACCCTGATCTGGCCTCCACCAGCCCAGAGACCTGTTGCAGCCGCCCTCAGCCCCATGCTGGCTGCAGCAGAGCAGTAGGGTGCCACCAGCTTCCGGTGCCAGCCACCTAGACAGGGCCTCTTCCCCAGGCCCTGCGCTTCCTTTTTATACCTGTCCCACTCCACTCCCCTCCACCCCACTCCACTCCCCTCCGTTCCCCTTTTATGGGAACTAAGCTGTGTGTCAGTGAGGGAACCAGGAGGCTGGCAGTGGAGGCGGGACTACTGCAGGCCACCAGGGCAGGATTGGGAAACCTCTGAGTTTTGAAAATCTGGGCCCAGGTCTTCACGAGGCACCTGCCAGCAGAGGAGCCACCAGGGTGATGGGGGGGCTGCGGGGGCTGTGACTCAGCCGCATTTCCAAAGGCCCCCCTCCCTCCCTCCTGCACGCCCACCACCCGCTCTTCTTGCCAGCAGTTTCCTGGATTTTCTGGCAGCCTCTACCTTTGCGTCTCCAGCCCTCAGCCCAGGCCCTTGGGCAGGGTGAAACTGGGCACAACTGAGTTACATAAGCCACGGCGCCCCAAACAAGGCTGTTATTTTCTCCCCAGTCTAGGTCAGGAAGGAAAGCCAAGAGCCCTGAGCTGAGTGCTCCCTTTTGGGGTCATGCCTCCTCCTTTCACAGTTTATATGCTGATTATTTAAAGGGAAAGCCAGGAAAAGAGAGGGAAAGTCCCTATGCTTTTGGCTTCTGTTTTGCAATGCCAGTAAGGATGGGTGAGAAAGGATCTGTTGCAAGCCCAGGGCTGCAGTGAGCACTACAGAAGAAATACAGGCCATTCGAGATTTTTCCCGGGGGAGCAGCTGCACAGAGACTCTCAGAACCGGAGCCTAATGAAGTGGCCCTCTCTGAATCTCTCAGCGACTCCTTAGCGCTCCTAGGATAAGAACAGAACTTCTCAACGACGCTCTGCCTGGTTTGGCCCCTGCTTGTGGGTACTTTTTTTGGCCAAAGATCTGAGACAACTCCATTCTTTGTAAGCCATAAATTAATTAGCAGGCAATGAATGAGAAGTTCAGAACTCCAAGAGTCAGAATGGGTCAGAGGGCTTTTCAATAAAGTCTTTCTATTTTTACAATTAAGTAATAATCAGATTCGATCCATGCTGGTTTTGCAGCCCTCTTGATGAGTTCTCTCCTCTCTCCGTCTGCTTTCCCACTCTCCTTTTGCTTCCTATAAAGCTCAAACAATCCCTCCTTCTCACTGTAAGACCAGTGGACCAAAAGTGATTTGTCCAGAGTCATACCCTGTGTACTAAAGGATTACCACTTCCCCCTTTTAAGGTGACAGTTTCTTTTTGTATCCAAGGTGATTGACAGCAATGACAGTCAATGATAACTTTTTTCTTGTTCATTTGGGGAACTGAGAGGAAGACTTCCTCTCTTTTCTAATGGAGATATTACAAAGCACCATATGCATGCAAGAATTTTCACACAGAGTGCAGGATGTTAAGAAAATACCTCCTATTAATATTTTCATTCTCTTCCTTTGTTAAAAATTATATCATGGGCTCAGATTGTCCTAAGCCTTGTTATCCTGTGCTCCCTCGGGCTCAGTTTATTAATTCCGCATGTTCTGCATGAGGGCGACCTTGTCACAACAAATGGCCCAGACACCCCGTGGACCTGCCTCGGCAGGATTTGCCAAAGGGCCACGGCTTCATCTCACACCGCACTGCCCTCACTTCCTGCATTGCACCCATGCGTGTCTTCTCCGGGAACCTCGCTCTGCTCTCTCCCCCTCCAGGGCCTTTGCATGTGCTGTCTACTTGCAACACACCGAAGGGCCTGAGATTTTACACTACCTGCAAGTTAATGAGAGAGACAGCCACGGTTTCATGGATGCTGGCAGAGGGCATCAGACTTCCAGGTCGGAGACAAAAGACTTTTTCTACGTATGGCACAGCAAGCAGCATGAACTTCACGTGTGCGTCAGTTCCCCTCAGCCCCCAAGTTCCACAGGGGTGAGGCTGGAGAAACCCAGGTAGATGCTGTGCATGCAGTGGGCTATACCACAGCAGACGAATCCTAGCTTAAGGAACCAGAATCCTTTATAATCAGCAGTACGCCTGCCTCGTCTCAGCTAGCCCAAGGAGACATTGGCTTTATTCCTGGACAGTAAGCAGACCTGTCCTTTGCTCTGGAGGGAGACACTATTTCTATCTTCCAAGGCTGTTTGCTTCACAAACGCCATTGAAAAGATAGCCTAGAACAAAGGCAGCCATTGTCTCTGCTCATAAAACGTCCAGGAAATGTAGGAGCCCCGTGGAGATTCACCACCCACACTGCCCTTCTTTGCGTGGGTTTAATGCTATTCAGCCTTCAGGCTGCAGCTCGGTAGGCAGGTCTTCTGCAGAAAGGACACTCTCCCAGGTGATGGAAACCCCCCCACTGGGGCTGCCAGAGCATTTTGTACGTCTCTTCCTAATACCTGACTGTTACAGTTTTACATTTTGTGTGTGGGTGTGGATGTTTTATTAATGTCTGCCTCCCTCTCTAGACTATAAACTCAGAAAGACAAGGACTGGGGCATTTTATCCACCTTTGTATCTATCTTCAGTGCTTGACACATAGTAGATGCTTAGTGAAGTGCTCTTTGAATGGCTGAATAAATGATCTCAAAATGGTATATAACTCCAAACTCTTACGTTTTGAGTTTAGAACCTGACGTTCTTAAAATTTCATCTCATCTAATAGTTTTTGTCACTGTGTGAGTAACTGACTCTGGGGGTACCATAAAACCACAAAACAAGTGTCCTGACTTAATTTTCCTGATCAAATATTCCTAGGCCCCCACACTACACTGGTGCTAGTTGCCTTGCACGGTGGCGGGTGGTAGAGAGAGACAGCGAGTGGCCGCGGAGAGGCAGTCCCTGTCCTCGTGAAGCACACAGTGTGGCAGAGAAGAGGGACATTAAACAAAGACTAACAAGTCATGTATGACACTTGTGAGAAGTTCACCAAGGCAATGGCGAGGGTTAGGAGACTCCATAACGGGGTGTGGGTGGTCAGGGACGGCTTCTCTAGGAAATGACGTTTAAGCTGCTATGGGAAGGAGGGTAGATGTTAGACTGACCAAAAAAAAAAAAAAAAGAAAAGAAAAGAAAATGTGTGAGGCAGGAGAAATTGCAAAACCCCTGGATGGGAAGAGGCTGCTGTGTTCCAGGAACTGGAAAAAGTTAAGAGCAGCTGAGGCGTGGGACTGGGGGGAGGGAGCCTGGGGCCTAAGATGAGGCTGGATCAGCAGCCTGAAGGTGGACATGACCACCCCTGGGAGAACAAGCCCCTGTACCCCCTGGGCTGGCCTCTGGGGCAGAACTGTTGTGAAGATCCCTCCCTGTTGCATGGGGTGGGGGGGGGGGTCTTACAGCAAACAGAGGTGGTGGTAATGCCGAATCAGACACTGGAGGAGGCATCCTCTTTTTCACAGGCAGGTCTCTACCTCCAGAGGGTGAACCTCTGCCAGGCAGGAATTCAAAATCATTTCCAAACCCTCAGCTCGGTGTTGCTGTTGGCACACAGTGGATGCCATCAAAGACCCAGAGGCAGAGACATTTAGAGAAAAACCAATTACTTGTGAAAAGTGAGCGGGAATCAGACTTCGGGGAGACGGGCTCATCAAATACAAAACACAGTGTGTGGAGGAGAAAAAAGACCAAGGTCCTCACGTTCATGGTAGAAATCAGCAGCTTTCTCATCGTTTTCACAACACATAGTCACTCATCAGCGTAGCAAAAATCAGGGATAAAATTGTTTTTGTCAGGGAGTCCGTGCTTATGGGAAATAGTCAAGGCTTGTTATTTTGGCGTCCAAAGCAGCCAAGATAACCTGCTACTTTTGGTTTATCTCCACATGCAAATCGTCCACACCTCCACCCCACAGGGGTACTTAGTCACCAATGAAGCCAGCAGAGCAAAGAAAGTGACAGGTTTCGCTTCTACAGTTTTCCTTCCTTGTGGGCAAGTTCTTGCCATTGAGGCATGGATTTGACCCTATATGTTGCTTAATAACTTTCCGATTCGGTGTTATTAAATGGAAATTTTGCTTTATTTGACCAAAATCCATTTCCATTGGCATAAGAAGGGGTGTTGATGAGTACATAAATGCTGTCCTTATGTATGGCTAGCAAAACTAGAGCCAAATGATGTTGGGGTTTTACACCGACTTCTATCCGCAGGGTTTGTAAAGCCCCTAGTGCTGGGAATGAGTTACTTTTATGAGTGAAGTAATTATGTAACATCATTTTCAGCACTATTTTCTCTAAGATTCCCATATGTGTTAATACTTCTGGCCTGCTAGGAAATGCAGTCCTTTGCTACCTCTAAGGCTGGAATTTCGTAAGTCACGAAGCCATTCAGAAGAGGTAGGTCAGAGAATTTCTCCATGGCCAGAGGAGGAGGAAGATTAGAGTATATTTTTAGTTTCTAAGGCCTATTTCTGAGCCCCGAGATGCCCCAGCATTATAACAAAAGACTGTCACAAGGGCTATGGGTGTTACGAACACTGTCTTGTTGATAGCCCAATCAACACAGCTCCTTTTAATGTATGCAATTGTTCTTTTAAAATTGTCTTGATGATCTATTAGTTTATAATCTGTGTTAAGATCCCTCATGGAATTTTTTTTGCTTTTGAATAGGGTTCAATGGGGACAAAATGACATTTAAGAGTGCTTCTATGTGCTGTAAACTTTGGATTTGAAGACATAGAATGAAAAAAAGGTAAAATATCTCATTAATATTTTTAGATTGATTACATACTGAAATGTTAATATGGTGGATATATTGGGTTAACTAAAATATATTATGAACAATTTTAAAAAGAGTGCTTTATTCTAGTTTGTGGAGGTATAATTTGTTAAACTGAGGATGAGAGGTAGATTAAACAGAAATATTTTTTCTTATGTTAATTGAAATAACATATCAATCATAATGACAACAGCTGGTTTCGTCCTTTTAGTCTAGGTAATTAATTTTTGTTCTGTTGACCTTGGGTTAGGTAGTCTACTTCTAAAAAGTTGTAGAAACGTTTTGATCAGTTGCTCACTCTGTAGACAGCTACACAATTCTGCCATTGTAGCAGGAAAGCAGCCATGGAAAACAATGACCCGATCAGCATGACTGTGTTCCAATAAAATGTTATTTAGAAAAACTGACGGCTAGTTTGAGGACTCCTGCTCTAGAATCAAGAGCAAAACCACCCTAGAGATTTGAGCTCACTCACCTGGTTCGGTCTAACAGGTCCAATGTCAGCCCATAGAGGGACCCATGGGCATATATCCTGTGGGATCCACAGTCAAGATTACCAGGTTCAGTTCTTTATTGATGTTCTTTTATTATTTCTTCCAGAAGACTGAATTCCTGATCTTTAGCTTGTAACAGGGACGTTTAGAAGATGCAAGAAAAAAGGAAGTATCATCTGTGTATAATATAATTAAACGATTCTAGTTAATCACGAAGAATGGAGGAGAATGGAGTCTTTTACTAAGGTATAATATGTGACAAATTTGTGTGAGAGAGTGAGGACATTAACAAATCTCCAGGGCCTTAATTTTATACTGTAAAGTAAGAATGTCACTAATTGACAAGGATAGGTAAACCTAGAGACAAAATTTAAAATAAATGAATGTGTTGACAATTATCATGTCAGTCTTTGTACATCAACATCGGAACATTTCTTTTCAAAGTGAATATGAGTATGATTGTTTTCAATAGAATAATTGAAAATTTGAAATTAATACATTTTATTTATAAATATTTAACCTAGCAAAGCTGAATTCTTTTTCGATAAGCAGGAATAAATAGGATGGCGCTTATAATTGTGCTAATCTAATCAACCATTTGGGTAATGTCAAATATAACTTTTTAAATATCTCCAGTTTTATAAGGTAAAAAAAA